>JACXGJ010016634.1:0-12074 GCA_016801105.1 Esox niger
ACCGGTTGTTGAGGGAGACCACAGGCTAAGGTTAGCTAGGTGATGCTAACTAGCATATACAACTTAACTGTCGTGTATTGCGAACTAACGTTGGCTAGCAAGTTAACTGGCTTTATATAAATAGTAAATGAGCTAATTTTACAATCTGTGAACGGATATCAATATAGACCGTTTTTTGATTTTCCTTGGTAGACAGCCTTTGACTTTACTGATAACGTTATCGTTAGAAACTTAACCAGCCTGTATTTTTACGCTAGCTCGGCTCGTTCTTCTTGTCACCACTATGCAGAGAGCAGCAACAATACTAATAGAGTCGCTCTGGAACTTCTTCAAAATAGAAGTCCCACGTTGAATGGAAACGGTTGCTTAAACTAGATTAATTGCCAAGTTGTACACCACCAGGGGGCCTCAGTGTGTTGCGGTCCACTTCTCTCCGTTCTTCAGGCGCACTCCATGAGACATGCGTGAATGTGCAGGCCACAACAATCTGCAGATGAAACAACAATCTCAAAAGTGACCTACAATATACATTATTAATCGACTTCGGAGGAATCCACAGGTTTCGTTATTGGAAGCAGGAATTATAGGCTATGTGTCTCACTTTTATTTTTATTTTATTGTTTGTTTTTATTTTATTCTTTAAAAAGAATGTTTTTTATTACATTTTTTGGTTTTAATATATATTTAAAACAAAGATGAACACACTATACGTTGGTTAAAATTGGTTAAAATTAATGTACTTGCTTCTATATGTTCATCTTTTCTGTGTACACAAATCTGTTTGTATTTATCCTCAAAAAGGTCTTCACAGCTATAATATTTTATTACCAAGAGCGGACATTGTGTGCAATTGAATGGCTTCCAGGGGCCAAAATGTGGTGGATACACATTACATTTTTTTCAGAGTTCACAAATTTTATGGAATTAGATTTCTAGTTAAATGTTGTAAACTTACAAATAAGTGGAGCAACTCACAAACATGTAAAGCCACTCACAAGTCACAAATCTGTAAATTGCATTTGAGAAATGCTGTAACAGTCACACAAACATGTTTGAATATTAAAAATAATGATTGAAAACAGGTGCATCCTCAGGAAGTGCTGCTGCTATCAGTCCGGTGGTTAGAACACCGACGAGGTGGTGCGCCGGAGAAGGGGTGCTGCTGTGCCATGCGGAGCTGACATTACAGAGGGAGCAATTGTCTGTGGCCACCACCTGCAAAACCATTCCTTTTGGGGGGTTGTCTCTCCAGTGCACCTGTTGTCACTTTCATTTGCACGAAAACAGGTAACATTGATTCCCTGAAGTTAACTGACTTGGTGTTATACTGTGATGATTACATTCCATTATATCTTTTGAGCATTGTATTTTTAACGTGCTGTATATATTTGTGACTCGCTACTTACAAGTTAACATTTTGATAGAAATCTATCTCCATACAAAGTTCTTAGAAGAAGCAGGAGTGCCTGAAAAAAAGAGAAAACTTAATTATTTAACTTATTTTAGCCATCACTGTTAATGATTTAATGTAACAATTTGACCAGAAATAATGCATTAGAAATAGAAATGTATTTTTATGGATTAATGGTTAGACACTACAAAGCACACCGATATACTGTACAGCAAGGAGTATAATTACTGAGGCCACAAAAGGATATCCATTGTCATAAGACGACTAGCAAACGACACACAGGAATTACAGAAAAGATCATGAAAAATATTGCAGAACATTACAAAGCCCCCTCCCTTGACCTACACTCCAGGATGAGGGACTTTGTAAGTATATGTTATTTAGAATAGTATGTTGTTCATTTAATAAACCTGGCTTGAGCTTTCCCATTCTGTCTAGATTTTAATGCCTTTTATTAGAACATTTCACTCTAATGAATATCTATTGAGAACATTTATGGAAAGTTTGTCCCTTCATGCTGCGATGTAGCCTTTATTTAAATCAATTTCCTGATTAAAAGAAACTCAGTTTGAGTCAACTACAGATAATCCAAACGTTTACACAGATTTCACTATTCAAAAACGAAATTTCACAGGATCTTATCTGTTAGCACAACATGTGATAATGTTTCATGTTTATTTGTTTATGTGTCAAAGCCACTGACCAACACAGTGTCATCCTCCACAATGAAATTCTTATGACATGGCACTGGCAGCTATGTAGTGAGAATTAAGAAGAAGATTATACAAGCAAAAATATAGCTAGACAGAAAATGATAATGAAGCAGCACTATACATGACACTGTACATTAGCAGCAGTTTAAATAAGAGTACCGTAACTAGAAGCAATCTGGGTAGTATTGAACATTTAGATATGGCAAATATGGCAGTAAAATACATAACAGAGTGAACTAGCAGTAATTGGTAGAGTTACCAAATATTATAGACACATATTAGTCTAACAAGCTTATGAATGGTGGCACAGCACACTACAGCTGCGTAGTGAGAATGAATAAGAAAAATTTACACACAGCGAATATATAGCAAGAGGACAATGCAATAATATCCATAACACAGTACATAGCAGCAGTTTAAAAAGAGTACTGTAAACTAGAAGCAATATTGGTAGTTGTATTGAATATTATTGATATAGCAAGGGAACTGGCAAAAGCCCTTCAGCAACTGAGCCTTTCACACTTGAAGCATAGCCTACACACAATCGCAGTTGACAGGTGAACGCCTGACTCGAATGACTGAATGAACCGAACCTTGTCGTCCGCAGTCGACATTCAGTTGCGCGACCTACGTCATCGTTGACCGAGCGCTCACTTCATGAAGTCCCTCGCTCATGCGCATACCAGCCAAAGAAGACGCAGTTCCTGAGGTTTATGGTGTTATCATTCACTACGTTTACAGTACATTTAATATTATACAATATTATTATTGTATGGTTTGACATCGTGCATAGGTGAGTGCAAATGTAGGCATTAATATTTTTATTCTAGTACATTGTGACGTAAATAGCTTACTGTTTAAATGTTCTGTTGTCGTGCATTAGTTGAATGCCGTCGATTAAAGCTTAATACTCTTGAAAGCCGGTATTTAGCATCACAGGTCGTATGGAATAACAAGCGGAGCAACCTTCCAACGATAGACTGTAGCACCCCCTTGAGTAGTTGATTAATGGTGAACAGTGTTTACTGGCTCGGTAATTCTGGGGAGTGGGGCTGCATGACAATTGTTTTTCACAGACTCGGGCTAGGCAGGCTACTAATACTGGTGTCTAACCCTAAATCATCTTGGATGTGAAGTAGGGTTTTTCAATAACCTCTAAACACGAAGCTATTTATCATCGTTAGGTGAAATATTTCGTAGACCGTCCTTGTTTTCTGCAGATTATTTGTAAAATCTCGGGAAAAATAGTAAAAAAGTAACCGCTATTTTACCAGGTAAGTGTAACTTAAACTACGTTCATTTTAACTTTTTCCAGCAATTACCTAATTACATATACATTTTCAGTGGCGTAGGTTTCATTATAAATGAGTGGAACACTTTTTGAAAATTGTATTCTGTCCCCTCCAATTTTTATCAACAGAACTCTATTATAAGAGGCTCAAACTCGGTGCTTTGGAAAGGTGAGGCAGGACCGTAATTATTGCGACCGGCTTTAGGACCACACGCAGGCACTTTGAGGTAGTTGCTGGGAAGTTCATGCGCACTGTGCTGGTTACGGTAGTAGAGGTTACCGTTGCTACTAGCAACTGTGATGTCTAGCTCTGGAAATATCAGTAATCCAGCTGACATTACCTTTAGCTAACTATCAGTGGCATTACCCGTACGCATCAGGTAGATAATTAGCTAATCTATCAAATAGTATTTTTTCAAACGTCAAGGTGTAGTTAGGCTAACGTTATAGATTGACAACGACAGTTGCAAAATATATATTAGCTTGCTAGCTAACGTGTTGTTTGCAAACTAGCAAACAATCGACTACAGTAACACATTTAACAACAGTAACACTATCTTCACCTCACAGCTAGCGCCCAGGTGACACCAGCCAAAAAGAGACTTAAGTTAGACATAATGGCGTTTTTTCTATACAAAGACCAAGTGAGTACTACAGCTAGCTAATAAGCTAGATATGAGACAAGATATAGCTATTCTAACTAACTAGCATAATAGTTGATCTCTTGAAAAATTGACAAACGTTACATGTAGTTCCTTACACAGGTACTGACATGTGACATTTCAACCTAATGTGGATCTTATAGATCAAATATAGCCATCAGGTTCTGCAGGCGTCGATTTATCAAGCTGTACATATTACTGTACTGCATTTTAGCAGGTTCGGATAGTGACCGTGACAAGGTCCTTGTGACAGGATCAGACAGCCTGGGAGAAAAGGTCACCCGTAGAGCTGACGTGAAATGTTGACACATAGTAGTAGTCTATAAAAGTGGGAAAAAAATTGTTGAGGTTATAAAGTGTAGCCCATATATTGAATGTCCAAATGTATTAGTAGAACCTGATTGATGTTGAGTCGACAGGGGTAGTCATGCCAGAGGTTTGTGGTGGAGCTTGGGAGGTCAGGCAAAATGTTAATGTAGATCACATTATATCTGCCACACACATTAAAATGCAGATGTCTGTGTAGTAGCTCTTTTCTAAAACCACACATTACAGACAATAACTTAACTAAGTTATAGTAAATGAAATGGCTGAAGGTAATATTTTTCATGTTTATTCCAATAGAATCAAAGAGATGTTGTGTCCATCAGACTAAGTGTGTGAATCCCTCGACCATCACACCTCTATGAGCTTGTTGGATATCCCATTCCAAAACTATGGGCATTTGCTTAAAACGTTTGTCCCCCACACAGTTGAAATCAAACATATGGCCCTTGTCATCTTTACTTGGCCTTCTCGGGAATATTACAGCCTTTGGGTCACTGGTCAAATGCTTTGTCACTGTCAAATACTTGGTCCGGCCACCACAAAAATCTAGGTTAATAGTAGAGCATTGGCCTCTGTCAAATGGTGATGTCTTTTATTTTCTGTGTGAAATCAATTGTCTTCTGCATATATTGCAATATAATATGTGTAACAATTCTTCTATGGATTATAATATTGACTATTTTAAGGGAAGTGAGAACAAGTAGGCAAACTCTGTGAGTGGTTGTCCAGTGGTGTATTTTGTCTGCCCTCAGAACATGCATCTGTTCTTGTTGCTGGGTGCCCTCGTCAGTATCCCTGTCTCTTTGGGTGAGTTTCACTTTATTCTGAATATGCATTTTACATTTACATCTCTTGCACATAGTTGTATGTAATTGTTTAACTTGTGATTACTTCACTATTTAGATTTATTGGGTGACTTGACTCCATTCTCTATCCACTCCTAGCCTTCCTGCTGGTCGGTCCAATATCGTTGTTATTTTTTGAATTCACCAAAAGCAGTGGAGTCATTTGGATGTATTTCCCCTTATTCCATCAATGGGTTTTATATCCTACTGTCGCTCCCTGTTTCAGGCTGGAATGAAGACTTCCAGATAGTGTGTTCTGGAAGAGAGTTCCGTCTGCCGGTCTACTCTGGGTCCAGGATCGTGACCTTCACCCCCAGCTACCCTACAGGACCAAGAAGAGTGCTACTGGAGAACAACAATGTAGGTAGTTTGTGTGTTTCTGTGGGTGTGAGTACAGTATGTTCCTGTATACTAATCACAAGTGTGTTTTAGTTGAAGGACCCACGGTTTGAGTGGACCAAAGACAGGACATTGCTGTTGAAGGAAGTCAACCGAAGTGACCAGGGGCTCTACTCAATCAAACTGTCTTCTGGATTCACCTACGAAACTGTCCGTCTCACTGTCTCAGGTACAATTGGGCCACACAGGATAACCCTCCCATTTCTGTGTCGCTCTTTCTGTCTTTCTGATGTAGTGAAATGGTTTGTGTCAGGTGAATATGACTGTATGACAGTTGGAAACCTTTTACAACTCTGTCATCTTCCTCAAGTTGTCTCTCTTGGTCGATGTTTCAGAATGTGTACAGACATTCAGACACGGCTATGGGGAGAGCTTCAGACACAGCATCCCTGAAGACGGCTCTCTGCTGCAGTTTTCTCCCCGGAACGCCCCCCCGGGCTCCCCGCCTGTGGTACTGTGGAACCGGACGGACCCCGAGTCCGGCGAACTGGGCCGGGGGAGGCTGGGGTCAGACGGCAGGATCTGGGTTGCAGAGAGGGTGACGCAGGCAGACCAGGGAAACTACACCATCCTAGATGACCACGGAAAAGTCATCTCCCGCAGCAAACTGACTGTCAATGGTGAGCTTCAGAAACTTCGTAGACACCTAGATGGGTTAGAGAGAGAAACACGGAGTCAGACGTGTGGGAGGCTGGAGGGGAGAATACGGTATCAGATATGAGCGGTTACACTCCCAGTCAACCACGATTAGCCTCCCTCTCCAGCCCACGCCAGGGGTCAAGCCCAGTGACATCAAACTCCCATCTGCATTCATTTCTTCGTCGGAATAATTTGTGAACATTTTATAATACAAAATATAGATGTGAATGATCAAACTGACTCTAAATGCTGTTATCTATGTGGTTCTTTCACCTGATTCCCCTCATCTTCATGTCCCCCGCTTCATTCTTTCTGTCTTATTGTCCCTCTTCTGGGGGCAGGACACACCTTCAATGTCACCCGCTTTTATAAGGAGTCTCTAAACCTGCCCCTCTTTCTCCCCGTCCCTCATGTCCACCTCATTTTTACCCCGTCCCTGCGTCTGTCCGACCCCTCCAGTGTGCCCCTTGACTCGCGGTTCTCCCGAACCCCCGTGCAGCTGATCAGGGCTGGGCAGGTTGTGGGCCAGGACCCTCGCTACTGGGGCCTCATCTCCCTGGAGAGAAACGGGACCGTCAACGAGGTGCTCATCACTAGGCTGAGTGCAAAGCATGATGGGATGTATGAGATCCGAGATCAGGATGGCAACCTGGTGTCATCCACCCTTCTCCATGTGGTCGGTGAGTGACATGTGCGCGTGCGTGCGTGTGCATGTGTGCGTGTGCGTGCGTGTGCATGTGTGTGTGCGTGTGCGTGCGTGTGCATGTGTGTGTGTGCATGTGTGTGTGTGCGTGCGTGTGAGAAAGAGCCACGTTTCCCCGTTACATGATCCAGAGGTAAACAGTTATTGATTTCTCTAACTGGTTTTCTTCTTCTCTTACCTTTAATGTGACTGCTCCTCGCTCTATGGCCTCTCCAGATAAGACCGCCAGGTGGAGAACAGTGCTCAAGTCCATAAGCGTTCCTTCTGGCATGTTTGTGACGTTGGCTGGTTTCATCTTGTTTATGAAGCGCTACCCCAACTGCAGCCTCACCATGATCATCAACGGCTTGAGAGGTCACCACCCAGCGGCGGCCAATCCTCCCAGAGTCAATGTCCAGGTGAGGGACTGTTCTGCAAATGAAGGCTGTGGGGTGAGAAATGTGTGTGAGCTTGTGGGTACATGCAGTAGGGTGAGCTAGGTTCATGAGTGCATGTTGGAGGTTTTGTACAAAGCCAAGGGAATGCCGTGTGTTTGATATCCATTCAGATCAAACACACGGTCAGCTCCCGCTGCAAAAAAACATCTCCCAGGCATGTATAATCCGATCCTGTTACAGGGCTGATGTCGGAGTCAAAGTAAAGCAGTCCTTTGCTTCAGTGTGAATCTCCTCCTGCTACACATTTAAATCGTTTCAATGGTCACAATCATTTCATGTGTCTCAGAGAATGTTCTATGTTTGGGTGGTTTTGATTACATTACAGGATTACAGTCAACCCAGCCCCCAGCCCTCTGGCTTCTATGGTGATTCACTGCAGATAGGAAGTCCAAAAACATGGAGCCCAGGCCCTGCAATTTCGGTAGGTTGACAATAAAATGGTTCTTTTAGGCTATTACATGGTTTATTCTTTTTTTATCCTTCATTTTTATATTATGTGACTTTTAGGGTTACTCTCCAGTTGTGGACCGGGTACCGTTTGTAGTGGGCTTTGGACCGAGGCCCTCTGCAGTGCCAGTGCCAGTTCAGAGACAACAGGAGTCTGAAAGAGTTGAAGCACCCACTTCTGACCCGCTTAGTAGACCGGTAAATACGCAATGTTATTGTTTTTTGGGGGGTCTCACAATGGACCATGAAGTGACATTATTTTCTTCTTTTTATCTTTGGCTTTATCTCTGGTCTCAGGAACCCGTTGATAGTGAAAGGGAGATCTCGTTTTCTGTTGATGGCGCTTCGGACTGCCTCCACTCATCTGACGACTGCTATCAGTTCCAGATCAAGAAAGAAGCAGACAAAGAGAGAGGGAGCAAAGACTTCTTCTCCAGGCTTCCTCTGGACACCGATACCTCAGAGACATGCAGTGTTTACACTTCTGACAAACTGAACTTCTTATAGAGCCGTGAGAAGGGCTCTGAGTGGGAGGGAGCAGGACAGAAAAGAGATTTGAATGAGAAATGAATATGTTGATGATTATTGCACCATAGTGCCTTTACTTTCAAAGCCCTCTGTGGACCTGATGGTGTTACTTAAATAGTATATTTATGATCATTTAATGATCATTAGGCATTAGGTTGTCAGTGTCCTAGAGTTCAGATCGCCGATGGTTTTGCTGCTAACTAACTCAGAACCCTCAGAACAAAACACTTGAACCTGTACTGTAAACTATAGTCTGTATATTGGCTGTATATGTGTGTAAATATATTATGTTAGGGCAGTATGACACAAGGAATCTGTGGATTTCATAATAAAATAAAAGGAATGGCCTCTCATTTTAGGTGTATCTAACTGCATGTGTTACCATCTAATAATCGAGTTAACACAATTTAAGGATATATTTATTTTTTAGAATAGATATTTTTACATAGAATATACAGATTTGTGAGTGATTGATAAAATTACATTATTTTCACCACGTATTCACATTGTCGTTTTGGCTTTGTTGAATGGATTATGAATTCCTTATACATATCACTCAAAAAGGGTGTCATTATATGATGTTTAAAGTCACATGTCTTCCTGTCTATTAACATTTGTAAGTCAAGTATCGTATGATCTGTAAATAAAACGAATTTAATAAATTGAAGTGGTTTTACGCCAATAGGGGGCAGTGAAGTTGTAAAAATTATTAATGCGCTAAAGCCAAAACGAAGAAGAGCCCGCCTTGGCGTACTGGTAATATCCCAGCATGCACTGTTCATGAAGCGGCAATGAAACGCCAACGTGCTAACTTGAACAAAACAAAAATAAAGTAGGCACAATAGTTGCCTTTTAGGCAGGACATTTCAATATATTTTGCCATCAAAAGTAACACCTAACGTTTGTTCTGAGCTGCAGAGGGACGTTCACTTAAAGATGTCTTTGGTTTGCGCAAGTAAGTAGATCATGCCTATCAAGTTGAATGAGCGAGCTAATGTTAGCCAAAATGTGCTAGCTTGTTAACAATGCTAGCTAGCGACTACTGCATTCTACTAGTCTACTGTACCGTTTCATCAATGTGTAAATCATTGGGGATTACTAGTTTCCGTTAGCCGTAACACTTATAACTTGCTATTTAATAACTGTTGGTACGTTTTCTTCAATCAGTTTCCAATGAGGTCCCGGAACACCCCTGTGTGTCCCCGGTGTCCAACCAGGTGTTCGAGCGCCGATTGATCGAGAAGTTCATCGCGGAGAATGGTGTGGACCCCATGAACGGTCAACCGCTGTCCGAGGAGCAACTTATCGACATTAAAGGTAATCACAGGACGGGGTAGACTGCCAACTTGTATGAACCATTTAATTTGTATTTTCCTCAAGTTTTAGCTTTTGACGTCATTCACGTTGGTTTCCATTTTGTATTAAAACACTCTTGTTATGGATTTCAGTCAATGTTGTGCTGCCTTTTATTATCCAGTGTCTCATCCTATTCGACCAAAGGCTCCGTCTTCTACCAGTATCCCTGCCATACTCAAGTCTCTTCAGGATGAGTGGGTGAGTCTCTGAAGTTGGGAAGATTTGATCTGGCAGTGGACTCTTCACTATCATGAATCACTTCTTTAATATCTTACCTACGTTTGTGTTTCAAGGATGCAGTGATGTTGCACAGTTTCACTCTGAGGCAACAGCTGCAGACGACCCGGCAGGAGCTGTCTCATGCCCTGTATCAACACGACGCGGCCTGCAGAGTCATCGCCCGTCTCACCAAGGAGGTGACTGCCGCCAGAGAGGGTGAGAGAGGGCTAATAGGCTCCTGTCGAGTATCAACTTTCATGTTTTTCACCTTTTACCTGTGAAAGCAGATGCTCACTCTGTGCCCTTTCTGCCATTCCACAGCCCTGGCCACACTTAAGCCCCAAGCTGGATTGGTGGCTCCCCAGTCTGTGCCCACCTCTCAGCCAGCAGCTGGGGTAAGGGATTGGACTAGATTTCCATCCGTCAAACAGGATTCTGGTTCATACTAGATTGAAAGATTCTTTCTCCCTGTGCCTTTTTCCTGATGTTTTGCCCTGTTCTCTTCCAGGGTGGCAGTGGGGAGCCCATGGAGGTTAGTGAACAGGTGGGAATGTCTCAGGAGATCATCCAGAAGGTAAGTGCTTCTTCCTGCCATTAGCTGTCATTGTCATTAATCGAAATCCTTCCAAAAATGTGTGTTGATAATTTATTAAAATCTCTTCCTTTCTTCTAATCTGGTTTATAGCTCCAAGATAAGGCCACTGTCCTTACCACAGAGAGAAAGAAGGTACAGTTTTTTTTTAAATATTTTTGCGATGTAGGGCTTTAAGATAAAACATGCAATCTCTGAATACAGCCTCTAATTTCGTCCCTCGTCTTTGCTCCTTTCTCTCCCCAACCAGAGGGGCAAGACCGTGCCCGAGGATCTGGTCAGAGCTGAGGATCTGAGCAAGTATCGCCAAGTGGCTTCCCATGCTGTGAGTTCTACTGCCTGTCTGCAGGGTGTAACTACCTGCAGTCAGACCGACTCCTGCATAGTTCTGTCTCAGGCTGCTCTGGGCCCCCTCTCACTAAACATGTTGGTTTGGAACCTCTCAGGGTCTCCACAGTGCCAGTGTACCAGGGATTCTGTGTATGGACCTCTGTCCTTCAGACACCAACAAGGTGCTCACTGGTAAGACCCCTTTCCGCTCTGTTGCACATACCAACACAACTATCAACCCAATGTGTCTGAGGACTATCCTCTGTTGTTAGGTGGGGCTGACAAGAATGTGGTGGTGTTTGATAAGAACGAGGAGCAGATTGTCGCCACCCTCAAGGGTCACACCAAGAAGGTCACCTCCGTCATCTACCACCCCTCCCAGGTAACACCTGTCTGCACACCTGTCCTGGATGGAATGGTTTCATGGGGACGAACTTGGTTGTGTTTCACATGCCAGTGTAATACTCTCTAAAATGCATACAGTGAAGTCCAACGGTTTGAGGATAATAACTTGATCTGTATGACTCGTCTGTGTTCCCTCCCCAGTCCGTGGTGTTCTCTGCTTCTCCTGACTGCACCATCCGTGTGTGGTCTGTTTCCGCCGGCAACTGTGTCCAGGTGGTGCGAGCTCACGAGGGGAGTGTGACCGGACTGTCTCTTCACGCCACCGGAGACTTCCTGCTCAGCTCCTCCGAGGACCAGGTCAGTCTAGCAGTGCAGAACCTCCAGTCTCTGGAACAGTATGACAGAAGAGGGGCTGAATGGAATGACTCTAACACCCTCTCTCCATGTCTGTCTCAGTACTGGGCCTTCTCTGATATCCAAACGGGTCGAGTGCTAACCAAAGTCACTGATGAGGCTGCTGGCGTTGGTAAGTGTGGTTGATCAGGTCCAGAGACCTGGATGCAGATTGGTTGATCGGGTCTAGAGACATGGATGCAGAAGATTGGTTGATCGGGTCTAGAGACCTGGATGCAGATTGGTTGATCGGGTCTAGAGACCTGGATGCAGAAGATTGGTTGATCGGGTCTAGAGACCTGGATGCAGAAGATTGGTTGATCGGGTCTAGAGACCTGGATGCAGAAGATTGGTTGATCGGGTCTAGAGACCTGGATGCAGAAGATTGGTTGATCGGGTCTAGAGACCTGGATGCAGAAGATTGGTTGATCGGGTCT
>JACXGJ010016635.1:0-12074 GCA_016801105.1 Esox niger
CAGGTGCTGGTCATTTAATTAGAATATAATCAAAAAGTTGATTTATTTCAGCAATTCCATTCAAAAAGTGAAACTTGCATAATGTATACAGTCATTCCACACAGACTGATATATTTCAAGTGTCCATTCCTTTTAATTTTGATGATTATAACTGACAACTAATGAAAACCCCAAAATCAGTATCTCAGAAAATTTGAATATTTATATACCACCCTTTGTTTGAACCCACCCATTTTTCAAGTGAGCAAAATTATGTAACTGACAGATGTTTTTTGTTGCCCAGATGTTGCCTTTTAGGTTGATTGTTCAAACATTAAATAGTTCTGCATGACTAGTCTAAGTTTCCGTCCTTGGTTTAAACCTATAAAGACTGCAATTCTTGTTAAAGAGGATAAACCAACATGAAGGCCAGTGAGAGTGGGAGAAAAGCAAGCCTTTGTGAAGCTGAGAAAAGAAGGAAAATCGACCAGAGCCATTGCACAAACATTGAGCATTGGAAGCATGACAATTTGGAATGTCCTGAAAGAAAACTACTGATGAACTGAGCAACAGACGTCGAACAGGTAGGCCAAGGAAAACAACAGTAGTTGTTGACAGAAATATCATTAGAACTGTGAAGAAAACCCCCAAAACATCAGTAAGTGACATCACCAACGACCTCCAAAGTGCAGGGGTGAAGGTATCAAAATCTACTTTCGAAGAAGACTCAGAGAGCAGAAATATAGAGGCCACACCACAAAATGCAAACAATCATCAGCAATAAGAATGGGAAGGCCAGATTGACATTTGCAAAGAAGTACAGAGATGAGCTGCAAAAAGTTCTGGAACACAATCTTATGGACTGATGAGACCAAAATAAATTGCTACCAAAGTGATGGAAAGGCCCAAGTCTGGAGAAAGAAAGGAACTGCTTATGATCCAAAGCATAAAAGCTCATCTGTGAAGCATGGTGGAGGTAATGTCATGGCTTGGGTGTGCATGGCTGCTTCTGGAACAGGCTCATTAATATTTATTGATGATGTAACTGATGGTGGTAGCATCAGAATGAATTGAGAAGTGTACAGAAACATTTTGTCTGCCAATTTACGGAGAAATGCATTGCAACTAATCGGGAGGAACTTTATCAGGCAGCGGGACAATGACCCAAGGTACACTGCCAACTAAACAAATGACTATCAGGGGAAAGAGTGGAAGGTGTTAGACTGGCCCAGTCAATCACCTGACCTTAACCCAATAGAGCATGCATTTTATCTCCTTAAGAGGAGACTGAAGCCAGAAACACCCTGAAACAAACAAGAACTGAAAGAAGCTGCAGTAAAAGCCTGGAATAGCATCACAAATGAAGAATCCAACAGTTTGGTGATGTTGATGGGCCGCAGGCTTGAGGCAGTTATTGCAAGCAAACCAAATATTAAATGTTATTTACTTTAAGTTTATTTGTTCCTTTACTTCTGCTCACCTAAAAATGCTGTGGTCTAATACAAATGGTGATATGTCCTAAATAAACAACACATCTAGAAGTGAATACCAGTAAATTAAAGCTGAAAATCGGAACTCTTACTCATCTCAAGACTTTTGATCTTAAACTCAAATGTTTTAAGTTACCAACAAAAACAAAGGAATTTGCCTTGCCGTTCCAATTCTTTTGGAGTGGACGGTACATCTCTGCAGTTTTTCCATGTGGTTTTTATAATGACTTCTTCCAAAATGTTTGAAATACGATGAATGTTGAGTGTGTTTGTTACGAGAAACAAGCGGCGGCTCAACTAACTCTATGGACCGACTTACCCTACTCCCCTCTACAGGTCTCGAACAAGCTACAGGTCCCAACCCTGTCCATAACCATGGACATACAGGATGAGGAGGTAGCCCAGCAGTCATGTGTTGTGCCTGCCTCAGAGCCACCCACATGCTAATACAGCCCCTCTTTGCACCTGTCTGACACATGACCTCGACACAGCCACAGCCTTTACATATTAACAAAATAGCATTAATAACTTACAAGTGTTCCAGTAAAAGCAAAGTGCTGGAAAACAATGCCCAGAATCAATATGGTTGTTGCGAGCAACGATATTGCATTTGAACTGGATGCTAGTACCTCCTGAGTCGCTGTGGCTGTGTCCTCTCAGTGTCTGTCAACTCACCCGGGAGTCAGCAGCTCCGTAGCTTTGCGCTACTACACTGCAGTACTGAGGACATCCTCCTTAGAGCTTTTTAGAACACCCAACTTTCTTAGTACTCTGTCAAAACCTTTCACTTTTAATTTCATTATTTCTGTTTCTTCGTGACGCGTATATGTTCAGAATCTGACTGGCTGTTTGGTGATACCAGTTTGGCTCTTCCCCAGGCCCAGCTGATCCACGACAGGAACACCAAGTCCCACTCAAACCTCAATGACAAGGCCACCCTCTCGCCGGAGCACCACATGACCTGGACCAAAGACAAGCTGATTGCCGAGAGAAACCGCAACCGTGCCGAACCCAACATGGGTGTGAAGGACCTCTTCAATATGAAACCGTAAGTATCTCCTGGTTGTGTCCTTCAGAATCCTGTCAGGCACCAGTTACACTTCATTTTCATTTTAGGCATTTACGTGACTCCCATTCAGAACAACCCACAGAGCTGCACTCCCCAGTGCTGTTCTCTCCAGTTAAAGTGTGAAAAGGGCCCTGCACTGTCATTATAAAAACACACTTTAGAAACACCTGTCTAATCCACTTACACTGATCAACGATTTAGCTAATAAGTAACCTTTCCAATGTCCTCCATTTCATATTTGAAATAACCTGTATTATACCACATGATGTTGACTAGTCTGTGTTCCCAGGACACTGTACATCAGTCTGTGACGCGTCGTCTTGTTTCCGTGTCCTAATGTGATGAAACATGGTGATGTACCAAGTATTGGAAACATACCTGAAACCTTCATACATGTTGTGTTTTTGTTTTCTCTTTTCTAGAGAGTGGGGAAGTCTGTAAGTCAAGTTGATCTTTGTCTCAAATGTCTTTGTCTGTCTGATCCTTCTGTTTTCCTTCTCGTGGTAGTTACCCTGTAGTTTTTCATCGAGAAGCAATTGGTATGCGAAGTGTCTTTCTTCAGTACTCCATCTGCTCCTCTTCCTCCTCCTGCTGTAGACATACATAGTATGGTATTATTTGGGATGCTCTCAGCTGATTTGGGACAACATTCTGTCCGTATGTGTGAGCTTGTTTGCCTTGCTCAGGGTACTTGCTACAATAATAAGCATATTATTTTTAACCCATTGGATACACCCCATGATGCATGGGCAATGAGCTGTGATTACTAATGGCAGATCATCAAAGTTTTCGAAAATACAATAACTTCACAATATTCCTTAACTTGATTTTAAGCCTATTATTACAATGCTGCTATAAACATATCCTTTTCCCCAGGCTCCAACAGCTCTTTTCAACACAGTGCCATCTGGTGTATGAGATTACTAAAGAAATTACACAAACTAGATCTCAATGCTTCTCTAGTATTAACATGACAGGAATTTGATTTCAATGCTTCTGTAGTATTAACATGACATAAATCAGATCTCCATGTTTCAGTAGTATGAACATGACATAAAAATGATCTCCATGTTTCTGTAGTATTAACAGGACATAAACCTCTTCTCAAAGCTTCAGTAGTATTAACATGACATAAACCTGATCTCCATGTTTCTGTTGTATTAACATAAACCTGATCTCAATGCTTCTGTATTATTAACATAGCATAAACCTGATCTACATGTTTCTGTTGTATTAACATAAACCTGATCTCAATGCTTCTGTAGTATTAACATAGCATAAACCTAATCTCCATGTTTCTGTTGTATTAATATGACATAAACCTGATCTCCATGTTTCTGTGGTATTACTATGACATAAACCTGATCATAATGCTTCTGTAGTAGTATTAACATAACATAAATCTGATCTCCATGTTTCTGTTGTATTAATATGACATAAACCTGATCTACATGTTTCTGTAGTATTAATATTACATAAACCTGATCTCTGTGTTTGTGTAGTATTAATATGACATAAACCTGATCTCTGTGTTTCTGTAGTATTAATATGACATAAACCTGATCTCTGTGTTTCTTTAGTATTAATATGACATACATCTTAATGCTTCTATATAATTAATAGATGGTATTGTATTAATAATGACATAGCTACTAATCATCCAGTATCTATGGCAGGTCAATATAATCTAAATCATATCAATCAATCAAATCAAATGTATTTTATTAAGCCTTTTTTACATCTGAAGTAATATAGCTTGTCCATGGCATCATTCAGTATGCAATGGCTTATGGTCGGTAACTAATTGGCTTTCTGTCATTACTTGGAAAGTGAGACATTCAGTTTTAGTCATGAAGACATTAATTCACTTATCATAAATGCTTATGACAGGTGTTATGTCATGGTTATAAAATACCATCTTGAATTAGGACATAAGGAATGGTCTGTATTCCAATGGCACATTACTCCTCTCTATATAGTACACACATTAAATAAATCAATATATAGTACACACATTAAATAAATCACTATATAGTACACACATTAAATAAATCACTATATAGTTAACAGGGTGCTTTTTAGAAGATGCAAGTTACTGTCATTGAGTTGAACCTGTCGTTTTGTAGGAACCAATCAAATGTGCGAAGAATGCACACCGCGGTCAAGCTGAATGAAGTTGTGGTCAACAAGTCCCAGGGAGCCCAGCTGGTGCTGCTCAACATGCCTGGACCACCCAAAAACAAGGGTGGCGATGAGAACTGTATCCTTTCTGATAACTTCACCACCTCAAAAACGAAACTGGCTAAAGCACTGCTGGTCCCCATACAATTGGAAATGACTTTACCATAGAGACCAGAAATTTCATGTCAGTGTCCATGTCCAGACATACGTGCAGATATTTCTCCTTGACCCCGATGCCTGTAGACATGGAGTTCCTGGAGGTTTTGATGGACGGACTTGACCGGGTGTTGCTGGTGCGAGGTGGAGGCCGGGAGGTGATCACCATCTATTCCTAACAGCAGCATGGTAGCGGGCATGGTGCGGCCTCAGTTTCCCCGCAGGGATCTACTTGACCAGTGACTGGGCCTCAGCCTCCGCCACGGTGCCAAGAGTGGGGTGGAACTTCCCTCCCAGCACAGGAGGCACAGTGGTGGTCAACTTGAACAAGCATCGCTGGAGGACAACAGAAAGCGCCCTGGAATTACCGGTCTTTACATTTTGTCATTTTCTCTCTCAGGTTTTCCATTTCATTCATTAGGAATGGCAATTGCTTCAGTAGAAAAAAGTGCATGGAGCACTGCTATTTTACTGTGTTTTTTTGTCCCCACTGTACTCTTTTAGGCGCATAACATTAAACACAATACAAAAAATGAAAAGAATAGCCTGTGGCAGAAGGATGTAAAAAGTCCTTTTTACCCATCAGTTTTCCTGAGGTGAACAGAGTGGTGTTTCTTTAGTGCAGTATTGTATAGCCTAGCTGACGGGATGCAGCTTGTCCATTACAGTGTCAATTAGGTGAAGAGCTTCAATCCCAGGCCAGACCCAAGCAGTCTAGTGCGGATTGGTCCAAAAGCCAGACAATCTCCCTGAATGAACTTAGCATCCAGCTGTCTATATGAGCCATTTGGTTCAGCGTATTAGCCAGAACAATTATCCCATATTGAGATATATTTGTGCACAATTTTCTTTTATAGGAATACAGCCTTTTATTTTCAGCGTGATGACATACACAGTGGAAGTGGCCACATTATAAATAAGTTGTTGTGTTGTTTAACATTGAGTATTTTAGAATTTCCATAGACTTAGGGTTTAAATAAATAACTGATAAAACAATTATTAATTAAGTGTGGCAATGATATGCATCTATGCTTTAAAGTATATATATTTTTTTTAATAGTTCTTACTACAAGAAACGCTAATGAGCATCATGTGGTCCATTGTTATGACCAAAAGTAAGACAATTACCAGGCTTTATTTGATCAAATCAAATTACCTGCCTTTGTGGTTAAAATTTTATGATAGAAACTCTTATTTTTAGTTTGAATTTGGTTAACTCTCTGATTTGACTGGAAGTGAACTGGAATTGGGCCCAACCCTGGTATTATATTGAAGGCATTGGCTGCATATGACCTGTGTACAACTTACCTCAGTTAAGAAAGTGTCCACATCAAGTCACCTTTTGTTGCACAGCATGACGTGTCAGTTGGCTAGGGCCACATTAGGCCTATGTTGCACTGTGACTTTGTGGTTTCCCCTTTCAAGTCACTAAATCAGGTGGCTAACTATTTCTGCTGTTTACGTATCACAGCGTAATAAGAAACAGTCAAGAAACCTTATTTAATTATCTGTGAAGCTGTGTATTAAGCTCACCTCTTTGACGGTCGTCTTTGGTCGAACAAACCATGTACTATAGGAAATCAGCCATAGTGGGTGGATATTGAAATTCAGTTGTTTTGTGTTGATTTATTTAATGTTGTACTTTGGTGTACTGTTAATGTTTCATGTTGTCCCTAATAAGTGTTGCAGGTAAACAGGATAATAGGGTCATCTATGTTCCTATATTCTCTCTATCAGTAGCTAGAGTATTTATGCTTGCTTGAATCCAATGTACTGAGGTTATAGCATGTCTGATGTCACCTGGATGTGTATGCAGTCTGCACCATATACCTGACAATACTGTATACTATGTTTCACAATAAGAGTAGTTTGATCAGAAGTTTATGACATTGTCTCCATATCCATTATTGCAAATGTAAGGAAGATGAACGCAAAGATTGTTTTGCACAACATTTTATTATACTATACATGTACTTTTGTTGATAACTGCATATTGCTGTTTTATTATTTACTGTAATCTACTTCATAGAATTATAATTAGGAGATACAAACACGTCAGCAGGATTCCCTATTTAATGATATGTGATGATAAAAGCTCTGTACATACTCAAATGTGCCAAAGAGATTTTGAATAACGAAAAGAAGAGAAAGAGTTAATGTATTTCAATTTAAAGTTATTAAACATAGAAATGATTTCTCTCTAATCATGTCTTGTAATAAATTAGTATTACAGTTTTGCAATATCTGTTATCTCTTTTAAAACATAGGCACTTTTCAGTCTATACGACTTAAGTGTTAGAAATTGAACAATATAACTTTAAAGGATGTTTCTGATTAAGCTGACAGTGTTTACCTATAATTCAGTCTGGACTTACATGCAAACGCTGGCTTTAAATCACAGTCAAGCTGTCCTCTCCAACTTCTGCTATAAAGATTGAGTCATTTGTATTATGGTTACAATTTGGTTCCCTCCACATTGTCAGCATAGTATTCCTTGTTTCCATTCATGTTCTGTACAGTTGTTTCCAAAGTGAACCAAACCCCTTTTTTGAGATGTGTAGAGAAAATGTTTGTTTTTGTAACGGTTTATTGTTTTAGTTTTTTTAGAAAATGAATTGGCTGAAAGTAAATCCTTATCATTTCATAATGTGTGATTCCACAGATGTCATTGTGTATCTGTAATTAACCAGAAATGTTTGGGAATAAACAAGCTACAGGCTACGTGTTTAATTGAGCGAATCATGTGAATAACAACATGCAGGTTGTACCGGGTTGAATGTTTGCTGCTTCGTCTAAAAGCATTTTACTCAGTTTACTGGAGCAGTCTTTGTGGCAGTCTAGACCTCCCATGATTCCGCTGTACATAATGTGTTCTTGGATTCTGAGTAGTTTACCTTGACTGCTGACTAATGCAAAAACTTAGAACTCGTGACTGTGGGCCATAAACTGGCTCTGGCATCAGTTATCAGGAAGCTTCAATAATGTAATTTTATGAGGATTGCACACAAATACTTCCTACATTCAACATCTACTGCAACATTTACCATCAGAACATCATGTGATATACACTGCTGTTCAAAGGTTTGGAGCCACATAGAAATATCGTTGTTTTTGAAAGAAAAGCATTTTTCTTCCATTAAAATCACATCAAATTGATCAGAAATATAGTGTAGACATGGTTAATATTCTAAATGACCATTGTAGCTGGAACTGCTGATTTTCTATGGCGTTTTCACATATGTGTACAAAGATCCATTATCAACAGCCATCAGAGTTGTGTTCCAATGGAATGTTGTGTTAGTTAATCCAAATATATAATTTTAAAAGGCTAGTTGATCATTAGAAAACTGTTGAGCTGATTAAAGAAGCAATAAAATTATACTTCTTTAGACTTGTTTAGTATCTTCAGCATATCAGAGTTTGTGCGTTCAATTACAATCTCAAAATGGCCAGAAACAAATAATTTCTTCTGAAACTCATCAGTCTATTCTTGTTCTATATAACATGAGAAATTGCCAAGAAACTAAAGATTTTGTACAAATATCTGTACTGCTTCCTTCACAGAACAGCACAAACTAGCTCTAATCAGAATAGAAAGCGAAGTGGGAGGCCCCAGTGCACAACTGAGCAAGAAGACAAATACATCATAGTGTCTAGTTTGAGAAAGTGACATCTCACAGGTCCTCAACTGGCAGCTTAATTAAATAGTACAAAACAATAGTTTCATTGTTGTACTGAAAAGTACAAATACATCACTGACTGTATGACAAATATGACTGCACCAAAGTGCTCTGTCTCTGTGATCCCTGCAGAGGCGTGGCCTTGCCTCCCTGGGCTGAGACTGCCACACCAGATCCCCATCATCTACTCCTGCACCTGTCCCCAATCAACAATCACACACACCTGACACCACTTGTCTTGTCACTGACAGTATTTCTGAGGAGCCCTGACGATTCGCCCCTGCCGGATCAATGGTTTACATTCACGTGTGCTCTTTGGCTTCTCAAAAACCTACTTTCTGTTCATCCGAGTCGATTGTGTTGTCTGCTGTTGCCATGTCCTCTGTGACTACAGGTACCCACCAGACTGACCTTCTGCTCGTCTCCGACTACTCTGCCTGCTTCCTGCCTGTACCTCTGCTGCCAGCTCTTGTACTGACCTTCTGCCCGTCTCTGACTTCTCTGCCTGCTACCTGCCTGTACCTCTGCTGCCAGCCCGTGTACCAACCTTCTGCTCGACCACGATTACTCTGTCTGCCACTTCCCCTCGCTCATCCAATCCGAGCTTGGGTTCCTACCCGCATCTCTAACAAGTACACACTGAAACTTGATTTCCTTCTCTCAAGTGTTTGTCAATTCCTTGACATTTCTTCCAACCATGTCACAAGAAATCAATTATGCAGAATTTCTTATGTGTAAATGTATTGCACATATGATATACCAATGTACAAATACAAAACATTTTAACATGTAGCTAGCAGGCAAAACACACATGAGATATACATCTAAAGACACTTTAAAATGTGTCTAGATGTTTAAACACATCCTAGTAGAGTTATCATGAGGGTTTTCTATTTTCTGCTTCTCTCTTGACAAGAGTTCTTATCATGTGGTTAGGAAACAACATTTAACCATCTTTGATAGTGCCTCAACAGTCCAGCACAAACAGCCACTGTTTTAAAAAAAGTATTTATAAAAGACAACAGAATAACTGAAGTTCTTCTCAGACAAAATGCTTATGTTTAGACAGAAGTAAAAATAATTCAATAACATCCATTTGTGTCCCAATGCACATGATTAAATCAAGTGAACCATATTTACAGATGTTAAAGTTGTTTGGGATTAGTGTTTTCCACCAAGGATAGCACAGACACCCATTATGTGCAGACGAAGCCCTTGCTAACTAAAATTGTTCTCCCTCACAAACATGAGTGTGCCCTGGTACGTTGATCAACCAGAAATGAGGATTTTCACAGAAAATACCATAGATACCTATGGTGTTTTTTCCCTTAATGTGTTGAATATCTCAAGATCTTGTACAATTCTTGTTAAAAATGTTTCCTGAATATATATCATTTAAAACCAATTCAGCACTATTTCTTGTTCTAAAACCAGGAAAAGCTTGGTTTAAGAAAACAGGCTGCTTTTAAAATCCTTAGTGAATTAATGCTATGAAAACTAAACAGATTCATTTAGGAATTAATGTAGAGAAGGATGCATAGGTCGAGGTAATTATTGACCTATATAATTATTATTCATATTTTTATTGAGAGCTATTTATGTCCAGTCACAATATGTCCCGTCAAAATAAAATTAGTTTCCATGCGTACTTATTATTTCAAATGTTCTTCATTGTTGTCATTAGAAACATTTGATCTGGACGTCGATACTCTCCTCTCTTCTCCTATACTTAACCGTCTTTGTGCTGCCAGGGGTTGTCAGGTCAGTGTCGACCTACAGTATCCACATAATCAGCCTGTTTTGACACGGACGAATAGGTTTCATTCGCACCCATCGTGCACACCTCAATCCCAGAGACCAGCACATGGAGCTGCTTCAGAGACATGTGGGGGATACTGTTTTGTCTCTTACGAACAAAGGGTATTCTCCTCCGGAAAATGACCACGAAATTCAATACAGGAAAGGTTTTTCAGAAACTGTGACACTACAAAAGACAGGTCAAGGTGTGAATGTGATTGCCTGCACTCTGAATTGAATGCCTTTCCGCAATTTTTTTCTTTTAATGATCCTTCATTGCATAGAATGTACCCACTGTGTGTTCATTTACTATACGTTTGACCTCTGTGTGATCCGTTCGTCATGCAGAATTGACTTGATATATCATGAGATCAGCGACTGATATTAATTGTTGAGCCATGGTTTGAAAGTTCAGACTGACGTGCACTGTCCTAACTTAGCCCTCCTCTGGAAGCCTCTTGCTAACTCATCCCACAACTGGCATTCCACACAAGTCACATTCTACATGAGTTTCAAGCATTGTGAATACAGTGCCTGTTCTCTGGGAAAATCCATGTTTGAGTGTGTATGCCATTACCGCGGTTACCAAAGCAATCAATCAACAACCTGGGAACAACCGCAGGGACACAGCATGAGTTCTGGCCTCCCATCATGTAAAAGAAAGCACATCTCACTTCTCAGATCTAAACTGTTGCAGACCCTGACTCAGAAAAATAGCAGGAATTGGTCAAATATGAATCCAAGTTCGAGACTGCAATGACGAGCACAGTCTCACTCTACTGTGGAGAGAATGGTACATTTTAGATGTTTTATTTTATCCTTGTTTCACCACTTTAGATGACTGAGAACAAATTCTCATTTTACAGCAACAACTGTAAGTTGAATAGACTGTGAAATTTTAAAACAAAACACTATACAGCTCTGGAAAAAAATTAGAAGACCACTGCACCTTTTTCTTTCCTTTCCAAAGAAGTTGCAAAGGAAAGTGAGGAAGTGAGGAACAGAACTTGCAGTAGCCTCTAAATTTTAGCCCTACTGTTCCTCACTCGAAACGTTCCTTTTCAACTTTTTTGGAGAGGAAAGATAAGAGGTGCAATGGTCTCTGTTCTTTTCCAGAGCTGTATTATATGTTATGTTGATAGTGCACTCATCGACAGACACTGACAAAAGGCTCAGCTATGACATAGATCTTTTGACCACAACTTTAATGTTGGCCACTACGGTCAGATTGACCTTAAATGGAATCCTTGATCCAGGAGATCAAATGAGCAGTGAATGAATGTCCTTGCCCACTGAAACAACCTTTCCCTTCACTGCTGCCCCAGGCAGATGGCTGAGATTTGGAATCAAATGATATTTCCGAGAGGAAACGAGCATGGACCCATAGATATTAAACAAAGTTATAGAATTATAGAACATATAGAATGATTGCATTTTATATGTTAAGGGCCAACTTCTCCCTCTCTACTGGTGTTTCCACACCCTGGATAAGACATATCTTTCACAGAGCCTCTTTCATCAACAGCCACGTGCCACACGTTCTCTACGCTAATCACTTTAAGTCATTTACAGGACACTTTCCCTCCCATTCTAAATGGAGCCTGTCTAACTGAACTCGTTCACTGACTCCTTGTAACATCTTTGTTAGTATCTGGGACAGCCCACAACCACAGCTCCAGAAGGAGAATTGTGATTTTACAGAATTTCAGTCAAAAAGTATTC
>JACXGJ010016636.1:0-12073 GCA_016801105.1 Esox niger
CCCATCTATTCACCCGCTACCCCGCCAGAACCTAGCCTCTCCAGAAGCCAACCCATCTATTCACCCGCTACCCCGCCAGAACCTAGCCTCTCCAGAAGCCAACCCATCTATTCACCCGCTACCCCGCCAGAACCTAGCCTCTCCAGAAGCCAACCCATCTATTCACCCGCAACCCCGCCAGAACCTAGCCTTTCCAGAAACAAACATATCTATTCACCCGCTACCCCACCAGAACCTGGCTTCTCCAGAAGCCAACCCATTTATTCACACGCTACCGTGCCAGAATCTAGTCTCTCCAGAAAACAGCCCATTTATTTACCCGCTACCCCGTCAGAACCTAGCCTCTCCAGAAGCCAACCCATTTATTCACCCTTTACCCCGCCAGAACCTAGCCTCTCCAGAAACCAATCCATTTATTTACCTGCTACCTCACCAGAACCTAGCTTCTCCAGAACCAACCCATTTATTCACCCGCTACCCCTCCAGAACCTAGCTTTTCCAGAAGCCAACCCATTTATTCACCCGCTACCGCGTCAGAACCTAGTCTCTCCAGAAACCAACCCATTTATTTACCCGCTACCCCGCGAGAACCTAGCTTCTCCAGAAGCCAACCTATTTATTCACCCGCTACCGCGTCAGAACCTAGTCTCTCCAGAAACCAACCCATATATTCGCCCACTACCTTGTCAGAACCTAGTCTCTCCAGAAACCACCCCATATATTCACAAGTTATCCAATCAAATCCTACTCACTCCCTACACCAAGCCGTCTCCCATATGGCTGTTTTCCCATGAGCCATCAGACAGTGTGTCTACTACATACATACATACATACGCTAGTCCCCCTCCCTGGTCCTGGAGTGTTATGTTAAATCATTAGACGTGTCTCCTTGCCCCTATCTGAGCCTTAACACTGGTGTTTGGAAACACAACTAAGAAAGTGAATGGTATTGTTTCTTCTGATAGCTGCTAAAAACAGTGCATTTGGCCTGTCAAACCAGTCAAAGCCATTGTTTGATGGGTTTACCTCTTAAGAGCTGTGCCAAATTATTTCTGGATCATGGCCTAGCCCATATTAAACAGTTATTCAGGGAAATGTGGTTCCCCAAATGACCCTTCAGGGCCACCATTGTTCCCTCATCACTTGTGGTTTTGTTTGCGTATCTTCCCTCTTCATCACTTCTTTTTGTTGCTAATGGGGAATTAAATTATGCAAATGAAGAATTGCACCCAATGTTGACACCCCCATCCTTGCTGCCCCCTAAATATGCACACGCATCCAGACACTGACTGTCTTTGGCCCAGTTTCTCGGTCTTGTCGGTCTCTCACACACGTTCCCACAATGGTCTCAACCCCCGTCACACTCTATCTGTGTGTTTTCTGAGTCACACTGGACTACCATGGGGACAGGAAGACAGAAGGGAATTGATGAGAGCTCCAGAGTAATTGTCAGCTATTATGGCCAGTAAAATTGTACCTTATCTGGCTTTTGGGAGAAGGAACTGGGATAAAGGAACGTTGACACATTTGAATGGAAAGGACTCATACACTTTTATGTGCTTAATGTGCTGTCACCTCCATGAACGCTTTGTGCTCCTCGGCGTTATTCCTCGGTCTGTGAGGGATGTCCTCTGTGTTATTCCTCAGTCTCTGAGGGATGTCCTCTGTGTTATTCCTCAGTCTCTGAGGGATGTCCTCTGTGTTATTCCTCAGTCTCTGAGGGATGTCCTCTGTGTTATTCCTCAGTCTCTGAGGGATGTCCTCTGTGTTATTCCTCAGTCTCTGAGGGATGTCCTCTGCGTTATTCCTCAGTCTCTGAGGGATGTCCTCTGTGTTATTCCTCAGTCTCTGAGGAATGTCCTCTGCGTTATTCCTCAGTCTCTGAGGGATGGGGCATCCCCATCATTCATGCAGACATCATAGATGTTGTAGTGGTCCTCCAATTCTGGCAAAGAGTGTTGCTCTTTCAAGTGAGGCTCAACGCCCGTGTATATATCCCTGCACTGGTTTGAAATCAGAGGCTCTAGTTTCCGGGTGAAATGATGGATGCCATGATTCTGAGCTGGGGGGCTGTGATTTACCTGCAGAGAAGCAGGGGACTGAGAGGGAGGAAGGGGGGAGGTGTTAGAGGCGTGTCAGAGTGATGCAAATGAAACCCTGGAAGCCGTAATGTCTTTCTAATGGAGCGACGCTCCATCCACCACTCCACCGACAATGAGAGAGAGTTTGAGAGATCCAGAACAGAGGGAGAGCAGGGGGCTGGAACTGACGATGAATTAAAGAGAATGAAGGGAGAGAAATGGTAAAAGGATATCTGCTGTAGCGGAGTAATGAGCGGAGCAGCGACATCAAAGTGTCTCTCAGTGAGTTGGCCACGGGGTGTGTGTTATCCCACTCCTATATATGACAACAGAGACCGGAACAGTGCCGCGTAATGATCGGCCATTAGTCTGAAAGTCCCAAAACTCTGGGATACGCTAACTGTGGGAACCCCATGGCGACCCCATCGTGACTTTGGCACACCTGAGTTTGGCCTAATTGGCCCATATACAAAACTGTGTCTCTGTGTGTTTGATGCAGGCTGGTCACTGAAAACATCAGGTTTGTTCAGGGGTGCCTCACTTCTCAGTTGCTTCTGGATGTTGTTACATTTGTCTTTGTATCTCTACAATGTTGGTAAACTACTGCAACACAGTAGTTACAGATTTTGCAGTGCTAACGCAGTGCTGGTGTAGTGTATGGTATTTAAATGAATAGTCCTTGAATTAATAGTCTATAAATTAATAATTTGTAAATGATTTGTCTGTAAATGAATAGTCAGTGAATTCACAGTGCATATCATAAGTCTGTAAATAAATAGTTTGTAAATGCTTTGATTTAATATGTTGAACTAGTTCCATTGGATGAGGTAAACATCCTCTAACTAAGACAGTATGACAAATGGCTTCTGTCATGAAACCGCAGTGAGTTAAGAACCGGATGCTTTTGAAGTGTGGGTGATTTCCTCCAGCTAGATGTGGTCCTGATGATGATGACTGTTAGTCACATGTAACCTAAGATAGGATGTCATCACTGACCTCGTGACTCAGCCAGTGACACAACTCTCTCATGCTTGTAGATCAAACAGCCACACCATGCAGGGACCAGCCCAGTGAGTGGCATTAAGCTGACCTGACAGGATATGACATCACTGCTGTTGGGTTAGGGTGTGATAAGGGCTATTTGAAAGGGGGGGGGGGGGTGAGGTCTACATAATGGTTAAGACAAGGAACAGGGGAACGCGTTGTGTCTCGGGTCGTGTGAAAAACCCCTGGCACTCCGAGTAACCTTACAAATGTCTACTAATGTGTCGTCCGGAAGTGCTGAGTTCAAGGGTCAGGGTGAAAAGGTTGTAACTGTTGACAACTTCCTCCCATGGCTGTATACAATATACCTCTCACCCCAGAGCCCACAATCCACTGGGAATCTACCCCGAGACTCATCAGGCCTTTTATACTCAGATGATGGCTTGTACACATGTACAGACTTTTTACCTAGAATAGTGTGAGTGGATTTTTTTGTTGTTGCTGATTTTGATCAATCAAACCCCCTTCTCACCATATCAACCATTTCCAGGCCAGTAGTTGATGACTTGCCCTCGACATGAACTGCCAGTGATCAGCGTTGAGGGGTTTAGGGAGGAGGGGCCTCGTAAATGCAGCAGAGTTTGGGTTTCATGTTAAACAAACAGACATGCCTTTTGAATGGCGAGCGCCAGAGGTTTGCGTAAGTTAAGTAAATTAGTGTAAATTTGCGGGAGTAACCTAATTTTGAGAGAAAACAAATGCCGGAATTTTAATTGGGCACAATAGTCTGTAGTAGGACCGAGGGAAATGAGGGGAGACCGATGGAAAGTCTAATGGCTTGTGTAGACTGCCGCCACAGCTATTATCACTCCTCTCAGTCTAGGAAGACAGAATGGACAACGAGAGGAAAGAGGGGAGGACAGAGAGACCGGGAAGTCAAGAAAGAAGGAGAGGACACACAAGAGAATGTAAAAAGAGTAGGGACTTGTAGGGTTTGATAGAACTTAAGAGGGAAAAGTAGAGAGGGGGACATCTTTTCAAATTTGTTTGCTTTTAAGTAACTGCTTTTCTAAATATCCTTTGAACTTGAACATAATTTCATAATTGAACATGTTCAGCGTCAAAATCAGGCCACTATTTGCAGTTAAGGATCGAGGCAAGAGTAATGAAGCGTGTCATTTTGAGTACACCATCATACTTTGTATGGCCTAGACTGTAATCTAGGATGCTGTGTAAGAGTGTGTGTCTGTGTCTCTGTGTCAGCATGTGTGCATGTGTGTGTATACATGCTCGGCTGAGTTTGTTTTAATGTACATATGCAACCCCTTAAAAACAGTGTTTTATGAAAACAGTGGCAGGGCTCCCATCAGATAACAGGAACGGGACTGAGCATGCCGCGTGAGGAACGAGAGAGAGAGAAAGAGAGAGAGAGAGAGCATTAGAGAAAGTGGGGTTTGGGGGTGAATCAGGAAGCTAACAAGGGGGATGGTATTGTGAGAAACTAGCCAGAAATAAAACCACTAAGTCAACTTAAAATAATGAAATAAATACGAACACATTTATGTTAAATGATTTTGACGTTTGGGTCGTTCCGCCAATTCAGTGCTTTTTGAGAAGTGCAACTTCTACCAAACATTTTTTTTTTATTTTACCGATTATTTAGGATTTCATGAAGACCACATAATGTCAAACAAAACTCCCATTTCAAGACATTACATAAACAAGTGGTTATAGTAAGTGCCTATTATTTACCAAATATAGCAAAAGAGTAATTTATCTATTATTTGTCCATTTGTTCTGTATAAAAGTGCATTTCTTTCAATATAACAGGCTTTAAAATTCAATGTTCGTGCACATTTTATATTTCAAATAAAAAGGTGCTCTTTTAACCTGCCACTGCCACTATAATTTGTACATTTCATACCACTTTCGTATGACTAAAAGGAAACTAGTTTTAAAGTAGTATTTGTTGAAATAAAGTTGTCTATACGGCTGCTGACATTTCTTTCAGAACAGTGTGGTTTGTTATGGAGAAGTTGGCTTGTTATATTTTTCTCCCAATATGACTTTTGGATATTACCAAGTGATTTGACTGACAGTTTTTTCTTATCTGGGTCCAATCTGTTTTGTGTTTCAAATAGTAAGCTACAGTGCAGCCCTGGACTCTAAAACAGTGTCTGGAACTAGACACACTGTTCTTGACAAGAGAATGGTTTAACCATTCCAGTAAATATCGATGAGGAGTTAAAATGAGAAGCGTCTTGGAATGGGATTTGTAACTTCCTTTTGAGATTGGGAACTCTCTATTTTGGTGTTATCATAACCTTATTTGAATGCTTTCTTTGAATACTTGATGGAGGGGTGTTGTTCGCATTCAGTGGAGAGCGAGCTGCTTGCCTCATGGTGACACCGGGACTGTCTCCACAGAGAATACTCCAATATAGAGTGTTGTTGCTCATATGGATGTCACACTCTCACAGCAGTACACCCATAACAACATAAGCGTCATGAAATGTCTATTCAATCAAATAGTCAGGGAGGTCATTTTAGCTTCCTGTCTAGTGGGCGAGACCTAATGTAAGTATATACAATATTCAATCCATAGTTCCCTGTGTGTTTGTGCTAACGGCATATTTGTAAATCTGCTTGTCATCTATTGCTTTGCCAGAATGCAGTCTTTTGCACTCTTTTTGCAGAGAAACAACTGCTGGAAGAGGTAGAAATCACTAACACATCTGTAAACATCAAACCGTTTATGCTACAATTTATTGGTTCACTCATTAGAGAGCAAAAGGCCAGCGGAACACGTCAGTGGTTCTTTCAGCATGACACATTTGTCCGTAGTCATTAGTGGTGTTAAATATGTGTCACATAAATGATCAACATGACTAAACATTTGGAGTTACAAAATCATAGGTTCGAATTGATAAAGTCTATGGAACATGTAGATGTGTTTGATTTTGTTGTATTACTCCCAGAATGTTTTTTATCAATCCAAAGGTAAGCTGAGCACCAGCCAGTGAAAGGGGAGGTCATTTAACAAAATACCTTTAATTTTATAATATATTCTAATATGTTCAATGAATGGAAATGTGTTCTATATGCAGTAGTCTCTGTAAAAATAAAACATGTGAAACATGTTTAAAACATAAAACATTATGATGCACACAACCCAATCTACAAAGATAAAGACATGCATAGCATGCTGTTAGAAAATACAAAATGAGAGATTGTAAAATAAAAAGTAAGAAACAATTATTAGGGCAAATTATGTTTTTTATATTGTTTTGGAGTGGAGCTAAAAACAAAATAAGCAATGCAAACCTCTACAATTTAAAAAAAAAGTTTTGTAGAATCTGCCCTTTCATCACAATAATCTAATATAATTTACATTACTTGTTTGAGGAATGTACATATGTCTTACAAATTCATATGAAAAAACTGTCAGAAAAAACAATTGTGTTAAAACAATTTTATATGCTTACTTTGCTGTAACCAGTATTTAATAGAAAATAAAAGGCTTTTACCATTTAAATCCATACACAGGCTACATCAGGCCGCTTTTACACCGGTTGTATCAGGCGCCTTTTACAGCGGCTGTATCAGGCCCATTTTACATCAGGCCCCAAGATTATCTTTTCAGAATACCTATTTTGGATGCAGCAATTGTTAAGCATAAACCTAACAGTCCTGGTCTTATAATTTTTAAGTATAAAGGAGATGATTTGCCATGATGACACAAACATTATGTTAAGCATGACGCTCATACAAGCCTTAAAATTCAATTACAATCCAAGTAGTGTGAAATGCACTTGTGAGCAATATGTGAATGGAGGTTTTTGTCATTGGCACTCAATGAGAACTCGCAGTGTTCTACCATCAACGTGGCTAACACTGCCTTTGTGGTCCAACGTTAGCGAACACAAAAAGGGGTCTGACTGTTTCTTCTGAGTTCTGATGTGTTTCCTACAAGCGCAATCCTTTTTAACTTTCCCAACATTTTTATCTCTCTCTATTAAGATTTCTACCCATTTTTGAAGATTTCGGAAGCACTGCAGTGTTGACTACTGCTCTGCCCTAGATCAGCTAAATCTCTCATTTTGAACACCCCCCGCCAATTTCTGTCACTCCAGGAGACAAATGTGCACCGCCGAGCTGGTTCTTCCCTCTGCCTACTGGCTGCCTAGAACTCAGTCCCTCTGTCTTTGAAGTGGTGCGTGCAGAATGGAGATTTTTTGCTTGGTAAATTCGCCCGTTGCCCGCAGCGTATCCATTACACAAGTTTAAAGAATGCCGGGGAGTCTTTTGGAAGGCCCTTTTTTTCTCACTTCACAACCAATTTCTCTGTGTTTTGAACTTGGGCAGTCATGAGCCATGTAATCTGTAAATTGGGCCCTTTCTTCATAGCGCGTGCTCCACCAGCACACAGCGTTTCATGTGCAATTATTTTGCCCATTACAAGTTAATTTTATTGTTATAGTTTGCAAATGTTTCTCAGGGTCACAGTGTTAAAAGTTTCTAAAGCAGTGAGAAAGGGGGGAGAGTTTCCGGCGAGAGCGAGCAGCGGGGGCGGTTTTGGGAGCTCATTTTACTCACCGTAACTTACTGCCGCTCACTTCCAAGCTGTTCAAATTGAACCTGCTGGGTGGTTTGAACTGCGAAGGAAAAGTAGATCTAGGTTTCTATGTGGAAAATTGATCTAAAGCATTTTTATTCAGTGTAAAAGGTTATGCGAATTGGGATGGGTGAGGGAACATTAATCTTCTCCACAAAGCATTCAATAGTGAAGAGGCATGCATTCCATTTGTTTTGGTTTTTCTACGGCCGGAACACTGCTTGTGTGCAGGCATTTGAATGCCCTGACGATAATTCCAGAGCGTGTGCACTGCCTTTTGGTTCGTTTGAGTCAGTCTTGTTAACAATTAGAATAATTTAATGTAAGGTAACTTAATATAAAAAGACCAGCTTCCCGATTGTATCTTGTTCAGGAGCAAAGCAAACATTTGTGTTTAAAATGTTAATGCAACTTCAATGTGCTATAATATAATTATTAATCCGATTCAGTTACATACAACAAAATTACAATACATCATAATATTTCTGCTGTTTAATATCCGAGAGACCTCTAGAATATCACGGAAATTGTTTCAATATATTGTCTGTTAGTGTTTTAGTTAATTGGTTGTGGCAAATGTATCCAGCATGTTTAGTTTTTTTTACCTTTGATTCAATCCATTTGCTCTGTGCCGGCCCTACTTCTTAATTACCCAATAGCTGTAGGAGACGCATACACACATACAAACACACCGGCCCCAATGGGTTTTGGACTGTTTCATCTGAGGCAGAGATATGTTAGTTTGTGCCTGCTTTTCTTCCTTCTCTCTTTTCATTTTCTTCCTCTCATGGTTATGGAAAGCGAATTCAATTTGACTGCGCTTTAAAACCATCAACATTAAATAAACTCTGATGACAATAATAGCTTCTGGCAAAGCGCCACCATGAAGAGAAGGAAGACAACAGGTTCAAAGGCATCACCCTGCTTTTTAGTCACCATTATTCATCCTTCTGTCTTTACCTCATCCTCCCTTTCTCCTCCGCCACTCGCCTGCTCATTTTTTTCCAAAGCTTTGTCTGTTAAACAGCTACATGGTTGGGATACAGAGGCTTATTAGCTGCTCAGTTTAATTAAAAAACGCCATTCATATGAAAATGGGAGGCTGATAGCGATGTCGGTCCCCAGCAGCTTCTTCCTGCTACTTTTAATTAGAAGCCCACTTGATTGACATCAAGCCTGTTGGCTGACTGGCTGGATGAGAACTTGTTTCTGCATGTGTGTATAACACACGCACACACACATACCCACACACACACACACACATGTATGCACACGCATATACAGTATACACACATACATTTATAGCGATGAGGACAAAGGTCATTAATCCATGAACTGTACATGAAAGCTTTTGGCCTTATTTTGTCATCATGAGGTGATTATACACATGAATACACAAGGCTGGCCAGCATGACTCGTCTGTCGTGTATTCAGCACCGCTGACCAATGAACAACAACCCAGTTATCACCAGCAATCTGTACAATGCACGAGTCACACCAAGACAATCCATTCCACTTCTGTTACAGTTAGTGATTGTAATGATCAATCCCTTACACAGTCTATATGTCCACATTCTCTCTCTCTCTCTGTCTCCCTCTCTTTTCCCTGCTTTTTTGCCCTCCAGGTTCATTCTCTAGCTACTGTCCCTCGCTCTCTCCCTTCCTCTCTGTCTCTCTCTGTTCTTCCTCTATCAGGGGAAAGCTCTTCATCTGTGTTCACCACACGCTCTGGCTTTCTCCACCTTCTTATTATACTGTCAGCCACACGTGCCTTGCTGATAGATCTACCCCTGTGCTGTTTACTACGAGCGGATGATTTACTGAAAGATTTCAGTTAAACTTGACCTCTCGTCTCTTCTCTTCCTCTTTGCCGCAATGACTTCATCCGTTGTTTACGACTCCATTTTATGGGAGCGGACAGTGGGATGAGCCAGATAGGGGTTTGATGGTGTGTGTGTGGGTGTGTGTGTGTGTGTTTGTGTGTGTCCCTCATGTTAACCACAGGGCAGTGTACCAACGTTGTGTTCCAGACAGTTTCTATGAATTCACTTGCAAACAACAGCCATTAGACAGGAAGGAAATTCATCCACGGAGTCCGACAAATTCCTCCTGTGCAGGTTTTGAAGAAGTGTTAGCCTGCTGTTCTGTAGCATCCTCCACAGTATACAGAGACTTGGTTCCTTCATGATGCAGGCTTCAGACTCAACCAGAGGGCTGGGCTGGCACAAATGGATCATCAGGCGTCACAACGTCAAGTCAAGCAGTCTCTCTTCTTTTGTTTTGATTTGCGGGATGTTTGGGAATTATTTTGGAAACGGGCAGCACAGGGGCAGGGATATCGGGAACGAGACGTGGAAATGCTGTTCCAATTACCGCCTTTACTGCAGGTCTGCTGTCCGCCAGCCGTTTCAGTGGACCTCATCCTGTAGTTCATGGTATGAGAGCTGTGTTGTTGTTTTTTCATATCGTCTGATTTCCTCTGGAGGCAGCCTAATGGATGACAGAGAGGCTGGAATACCATCCAGTAGGAGGCAGCCGTCTCATGTTCTGCCCTCAGACTCAACTGGCTTCTAGGGGGAATAATAGCAGATTTTATGCTCTTCTCTTTTCTTAACATAAACCAGATAATAACGTCTGCTTTCTGTCATTTTCTTTACTTCATCAATATGATTATTGTATTACTCTCTCAACCCCTCATTAGAACACACTCTTCTGTCTCTCTGCCTTAGATAGCCTGCTAATCTGCACATAAACGGCTGTATTGTACTGTGCTGTGTATGTTCACTGAAGGGTTTACATAAATCTCCTTTCTGTCTCACTTGCGCTCTTACACAATCCTTCTTTCTCTCCCTTGAATCACTAATGTTACTCAAAACTGCCCCTGGCAATAACTGGAAAGCTAAATGGAGAATACACAATGGAGGAAAACACGGTGGTAGTGAGCGAGGACTGGAGTGTTCTAATACAACGTATCTATTTGAAGAGGCTACAGAGTTCACCTCGGGAGCCCGTTCATGCTGGCAGCTGCTCCCCCCGGCAAGTTACCTGCCTATGTACTGAGTCTGCCTCACCTTACCTGGGGTGGCCCCTCCAAAGCCCCAGGATACGGTGTCCCGGGCAGGCAGTGTCCTCTTCTCTTCTCCCGTCCACAGCACTTAACAGTGATTAACCCTGGGCTCGGACCTACCAGTGGCCCACCTGCCATCTGACAGCCATTAGAGTGCTCCTTATCTCCTCCTCAATCTGGTCACAAAAGGGTCTGGGCAGGGCCAGGCTGGGAGAGCTGTTTAATAATAAATCATTAGCTAAATACTTTTGTCCATTTGTGTCATGTTACATGTACTTCAGTGTTCCCCTCTGGTCTGTCCCTGTCGCCATTCAGCCGATCCACCATGGCATCTCTGTCTCTCTGCTGGGCTCTCAAATCTCACTTTCTCTCTCTTTCTGTCTCTCCATCGCCGCCTCTCTTTTTCACTCTGCCTCTGTGTCTCTCTCTCCATTCACCCGTCCTTGCCTCTGTTTCTCTGTCTGCCATATTAAGAAATCAGAGACTTGAACAGAGTTGGGGGAAAGACGATATCTCAATATAATCAAATTATGTTTACATATGTATGCAAGTCAAGAGTTGTTTCATTTTTGGCTACATTTTACCCATTATGTTTTTTTCATAAAAAATCCTTTGTGGTTTGCCAAAATTTACTTAAAATTCAGTTCATTATATTTTTTAAGACACTTCGCAATAGTAGTCATATACAGAGAGTAGACAGTTGAATGTTGGCGACACCTTAACAACAGACACACGTTCCACACCAACTGGTCCCGGTGCACTGTGCCTTTTTCAGATACCGCTGACATCAATACAGATGGTTTTAAATATATTTCCAATAGAGTTCTGCTGGAGATTACTAGGGCCATTCAAAAATGATTTAATCTTCAACGGCCGTCTCTTTTCACACTTTTCAATTAAAAGCAAATCAGAAAATAACCAAACTGTTTTGTTTGGTTAATGAAACCAAACTGTGCATTTCACCCAGCCAGAACACATTTTGCATGATGCTAACTCAGTTTTGACCAACAGTGGTTTGTTTATGGAGCTACCTGCTGAAATGACCTGCCTTTGTATTTATTTAAAAAAATCGGTCGTTTTGTTTCACTGGATAGTTTAAATTGCAAACATTAATTTCCCAAAAAGAAAATCAGTGAAACCGTTAATCAGTTTGTTTTATCAAATGGTTGAATGACACATACATACTTACGCTAAACATACACAAACAACACAGAGAACTGGATTCAGACACACACACAAACACACACAAACACACACACACGCACACACACACACACACACACACACACACACACACACACACACACACACACACACACACACACA
>JACXGJ010016637.1:0-12016 GCA_016801105.1 Esox niger
GGGTCCCTGAGAGACAGTACTAAGCAGTGTCAGAGTCCAGTAGTACAGTGAGAATAGGGCAACAGGGTCCCTGAGAGACAGTACTAAGCAGTGTCAGAGTCCAGTAGTACAGTGAGAATAGGGCAACAGGGTCCCTGAGAGACAGTACTAAGCAGTGTCAGAGTCCAGTAGTACAGTGAGAATAGGGCAACAGGGTCCCTGAGAGACAGTACTAAGCAGTGTCAGAGTCCAGTAGTACAGTGAGAATAGGGCAGCAGGGTCCCTGAGAGACAGTACTAAGCGGTTGGTGTGATTAGTGATGGGTCACATATTCCTCTTTCTTGTACTTCATTTTATGCATCTTTTTCGAGGAATTTATTCAAATATTACTGGTAAAGATTTTTCAGAGTAGATTTCTGTCAACAAGTTTATTTCATAGCTTTGAGGAAGGATGGTATTATCCATTCATGCAAGGTCAAACTACCTACCTGTGTCTCGGTTCTGGCGGGGCGACTACCTGGGTCTCGGTTCTGGCGGGGGGGAATACCTGGGTCTCGGTTCTGGCGGGGAGACTACGTGGGTCTCAGTTCTGGCGGGGAGACTACCTGGGTCTCGGTTCTGGCAGGGAGACTGACCTTCATAGCATGGAAGCGAAAGCAAAAAAACATCCTACGTGGTAAACATAACAGGGTCAAGGTTGACCAGTTCAAACATGTTTTCTGTTAGTGATGCAGATTCTCAGAATCAACAAGGAAGTCAATCACTGGGCAGAAGTCTCCACCAGGTTTATACATTCACCACAATGTAAAGAACAACTGGGTCACAGACGGGTTCAATACCCGCCCGGCTATGTTCTGTCTGGGAACACGAGTTCAGAGTTCATTTTCCCTCATATGCAGCACAGAACTTGAGCAAATAATGGATTATACATACAATATTCAATTATTAGAACAGTATTTAAATAATAAATAAATCCTACAGTGTTGTTTCTATCTCACAGTAGAACACCAAAGGGGAACAGAATATGGAATAGGAAGGAGACTAACTGCTTAACCAAGATCCTTGTCATTCTAAATGAATAAAAGTTAATATTTGACACTTGATTCAACACAAAATACAGTTCAGGACTGAGATATAATCTAGTTATCCATTAATTTGAGTTATTATGATGTTAATAACCTGAAGGACGGTAGCATGTGGGAGTGCTGCTGATGTAGACTTCCATATATGGTCATACCTCTGTACTTCACTAAGCGTTCAGGACAGATGTACATGAATGACAGAGCGATAGAGGATTAGGGAGGGGTCTGTTTGAGTTTGTGCTTAATGAGGAGAGGAATAAAGTGTCTGTCCTCACAGATGAGAGAGAGAGAGGGACAGAGAGGGGTTAGTTTAGGTCTCTGCAGAGCTGGGAAAGATTTATAGAGCTGCAAAAGTGACCAAGGTAAGTTTAACATCAACTCAACATCTTTTGGGTAATGTTAAGATCATCTAATTTGTTGGGGTTGTTCTTATGGTATTTTTGTTTTGTTGTCATAGTATAATACAACAAACCGAAAAAAAGATGTTTGTGAGACCGATATCAGATCAATAATTTATGTAGTCTGGTTGGGTTGGTGTGGATTAATGTTGTCTTTCTCTACAGTTTCAACATGGCCTGGCTGTTCCTGTTGGTTGTGAGTTTATCTGTTCTATCACCTGTCAGAGGAGAAGTGTTGGAAAACTTCGACAAATGCAACAATTTTTTCTTTAAAGGAAAACCGGTTTCAGGTCTTAATATAGCTATGAACACCCCCACCCCTCTTGATGGAGTTGGCATCAGTAAAGAGGAGCTTAGAAAGGAGTCTGTAAAGTTGTACCAAAAAATGTACAATTTTCTATCAAATTACAAAGATGATCTAAATGCATGTCCACTGAATAAAATAAATGAGTTTAAATCAATATTACAGGATCTTAAATCTAGAATTGATAACGTTCAAGTAAATTTGAATGAAATACAAACAGTGTCAAAAGAAGTTAACCAACAATGTAAGGAGCTTCTTTCAGAATTACCTAAAGAGCCCAAATGTCCTAAATCAAAAGAAAATTTGGAAAACATCATAAAAACATGGAATGAGGTTATAAAACAATTCCAGGATTTTAAACCTAGTGTTCCATTTGCCGAACCTCCATTGAAAGAAGTCTGCCTCTCTGCGTATGAGGCTTCCAGTCCTGCATACATCTGTCAGAAATATGGCAACAACTATCACTTTGCCACCCTGTACGACCGAGCCAGGAGAATACCTCTCTACTCCGCTTACAAAATGGACCGGAGTGGAACTATTAAGAGGAAAGGAGATATAGTCAACTATGAACCTCAGGTTTGAATTGTTTTCTTCATGACATCTTTATTAACGTCAGACTCAAGCGTTTGACTCAATGGCCGGTTTCACAGACACAGATTAATCCCAGTCTAGAATGGAAAAACAAGCTCAATGGAGTTTTGTATTTAACTGGATTCTTTTTTGTCCTGGACCGGGCATTATTCGGGTCTGTGAAACCAACTTAGATTATTACACATAATAAATCTCAAAGTCTCTTAAGACCCAACTAAACACTGAGGAAGGACCCATGAGCTCTTGAAACTAGTTGATCTGAATACACTGACGTACGGCACATTGCTGGGTCAGATTATATTCCATTTCGTATTTTTCTAAAAGTGTCTTGTTTTTTCAGCTTGTGCATCGGGAACAGAGTGAATCTAAGCAGAAATCAATTAAGGAGATGGAACATTTAATTACTGAACACAACCAGAAAAATAAATGCCCTGAAAGACACCCTGATGTCAGGAGAGCGTACAAACTTCGCTGGAGCCAGGCAACGGATGATGACTTCACGTCCTTTGACCGAGGACACCTGAACCCTGCTGGTCACCACGCTGAAGGAGATGCTTCTACGGCCACCATGACCTTTACCAACGTGGCACCACAGAGTATCATCATGAACGAAAATGCTTGGAATGATTACGAAATCAAGCTGAGGTTAAAATATGGAGGTGATTTGAAATCAGAAAGCGATAACAATGATAAAGATAGACTAGGGATTACACAGACACAGGACTGTCATAATCTGTATGTAGTGACTGGGGTTGTGCCTGGGAACACATGGCAGTTTGGGAGAGTCAATGTTCCTAGTTACTACTGGAGTGCCCACTGCTGTACCAAGGTAGAGGACAATATAGAGGTTCCTGTCCTGTCGGGAGGAGCTGTGTGTCCTAACAGAGACGATGGAAAGGTTGAAGAGTTTGACAGTGTATTTGGACTTGAAGTAAAACTTACAACACTAATTAATGGGGAACTTAATGCAAATCTGAATCCAATCAGAATTTTTGATGAATGTGTGCCTAAAATAAAATGAAGCAAGTCCCTTTCATCGATCCCATCAGACTCTGTAGTTCCATTGAAACCCAAACATCCCAAAGGGTATAATAAATAACTCCACATCACCCCCACTGCTGTCTCCATGGCGATTTAATCTTACTGTGTTTAATATTAGTATTGTTCTCCATCTAGCAATGACTTTGTCTGCTTCACTGATGAGGATGTACTGACTAACTGACATTCTTCATCACTACATGCTTTATTTACATCTGAGTCATTCAGCAGAATGTCTTATCCAAAGCTACACACAGTGACTGCATGTATTCCTATTTTTCTGTGTTACAACCACACAGTTTACTAGTAAATGTGTTCCAATTATTTAGTTAACGGCAAAAGTCAGCGTGGGAAAGACCATACGAAAATAATAAAAATAAGACCTAAAAAGTTATCAAAAGACAACAGACAGAAGGTTTTGTTCTAAGTATTAAAATACTCTAGGCGGAACTACTACCATCCAGATAAATCAATATTCTAGCGGTAGGTTGCTCTGGATTAGGACATTTGATCTGGTATTTCGTTGCATTCATGTTAAAGTTAAGAGCCAATTACCTTTTATATTTAGAAATTATTTTACTGTCTTTTGATTTGTTGTCATAGAGAAGTGCTAGAGAGCTCACCATGTGTTTGTCATGTGGTAAAACAAAAAAGGTCAGGACTCATGCCTGATGTTGGATTTCCAAAGCATATCTACCTGAATCTACCTATGGGGCCTGTTTAGTAACTGAATATGTTGTTTTGTCAGTTCCCTGTTCATCTGCTATGAGGACAGTCAAAATGGCCGCCAGTCCCTCCATTATGACATCACATCACATCATGTATTTCAATTCTGATTCTCGACCAGAAACCATGTCACTATTTAAATATCATTTTATTTACTTTGTTTAAAGTATATTTGTGAATACAGTTAGTTCTGATTAAGCACAGCCATGACAACAAAATCTATATCTGTCAAAATAAATAAAGATTTTATAAAGTCATGTTAATGTTGGTGTCACTGTGGTTCCCATATCTCATATATGGTCAATCTTTAGGCAACTACAATACATTTATAATATTATTACTGTAACAGGGAGGAACAGTGAAGGAGAACTCTCCTCCATCCTCCTCTTCTCTCATATTCTGCCTCACTGCCTACTCCTCGTCTTCTTCCTTCTACACCACTTGTCCTCCATGTTTCTCTCGGTTTTGGAACGTTTTGTGTGACTGTATTCTCTCGATGCTTAGGGACCTGTTCAACAACCTCTGGCTACCACTTCCTGCTCCTTCCTCTTTCTGTCTCCTCTTCCTTCTCCTCTTCTCTGCACTCCTCAGCTGCAACCATCACTTCCTTCTCAATCTTTAGAGGCATGCTGGACTTCCTGGGTTTCTTCTTGGGGGCGGGGTCAGCCGAAAAACACCTGAGTATCTCACCAGATGACAGGAGAGTTTTGGCCCCTCCCACTGACCCCAAAGTATCCTCTAATTGGTCTGGCAGCGAGGAGGAATAGGATACAGGGGAGCGAAGGGCGGTGAGGGGAGAGGATAAGGAGGGAGGTGGGGTCAGGAGAGAGGAGCAGGGAAGAGGAGGAGAGGAGGTCTGTAGAGTAAGTCTATGGAGTTGGGACAGAGTCTTCACCTCACCCAGAGATGGAACCAGGAGCTGGGTCACCAGGGGAGACTGGGGTGCCATCATGCCCCCTGAGGGATGCCCTGGTCTGGGCAACATGGGCCCGCCGTGGGGGTCTGGACTGGAAGAACCGTCTCGCTCTGAGCCTGGGTGAGTCAGGGGTGTGTGTTGGGGGGTGTATTGGTGTTGGGGGTACTTTGGAGGTACAGCTGTAACTACGTTGAGGGGTCCCCGTTGGTTATCTGGTGGACCGTCGGAGTGTGTGTGTAGTGTGTGCGTAGAGTGTGCGTGTAGTGTGTGCGTAGGGTGTGTGTGTAGTGTGTGCGTAGGGTGTGTGTGTAGTGTGTGCGTAGAGTGTGCGCGGCCTCCCGGTCCCGTCTCCCTGCATGGCGCCGGCGTGTGTCTGAGCGGACCGGTGTGTAGCCGGGGGTTTGGGTTGGCGCTGTGGCGGTTGCGGCTGCGCAGGGAGCTGAACACCATCCGGCAGCCCTCCACGGTGCAGCGGTGCTTGATCTTCAGGTGCACGGCGTTGTAGTGGATCTTCAGGGTGCCTTTATCATAGAAGCTCTTACCACAGGCCCCACAGCACACCCTGCCCTTACGGTGGGAGGGGGGCGGCTCCGGGAACAGCTGACCCTCAGGTTGGGAGGCAGAGCAGGAGGGGGAAGAGCCCACACGGAACAGCCTCTGGGCCAGCATAGAGAGAGAGCAGGGGGAGGTGCCGTTGCTGTTGTTGTCATGGTGATCTGGGTTGGTTAGTGGGTTACTGATAGGCTGTCGTAGGTTCTTGTCACTCTGCGGCTGCCGTGACGATGACCGGGTTGGTGACCTGTCTATTTCATGTTTGGGTTCAATTGTCCTGGTCCCGTTTCCTGTTCCTTCTCCTACACCGTTAATAGCATCCGGTACAGGTACCGGACCGACCTGGTTGCCGCTAGGTGATCCAGACACAGACCTACTGCTATCTGACTGGTCCTGTTGTCCTTGGCTGTGTTTGGACTTCTCAGGCCTCCGTAGGCCACCCAGTCTGTAGGGAGGGGCCAATCCCAGCAAGGGTGAGGAGCTAGGAAACTGAAATGGGAGGAGCATAGACAGATCGGGAGGAAAGTTCTCAAAATGGTGGATACTAGCAGGATTGCCCTTCTCAAAACTGTGGCTGGTCACTGAACTGCCCTTCTCAAAATGGTGAGCAGTTGCAAGAACGCCCTTCTCAAAATGGCCACTCGGCCCGACGCTCTCAATAAATGCTCTAATGTTAGATTCTTTCTTGGAGGAGGAAGAGGGGCTAGAGACGTCGTTGGCATCGGAGTCCTGAAAGGTCATGAGCTCCACAATAGGCCGCGTCTCGCCGAACCTGAGGAACTGTTGAAGGATCACAGCCTCTTCCTCACGACACACCAGCGCCCAACGGTCTCCTACATCACCAGAGGAGCCCTGGAGAAGGAGGAGCCAAGAGAGAAGACAGGAAGAGAACAGAGAGAGCGAGGGGGATTGAAATTAAGAAAGGGGGTGGAGAGACAGAGAAGGAGAATCAGTGAATTTGTCAATGTGTAAAGGTTAAAGGGTCAGTGTATAACGTTAAAAGGGTCAGTGTGTAAAGGTTAAAGGGTCAGTGTGTGACAGTTAAAAAGGGAAGTGTGTAAAGGTTAAAGGGTCAGTGTATAACGTTAAAAGGGTCAGTGTGTAAAGGTTAAAGGGGCAGTGTGTAAAGGTTAAAGGGTCAGTGTGTAAAGGTAAAAGGGGCTTTGTGATTCTGTTGGGTTAATGCTGGTCTGTGAGTGTTCTAACTGTCAATAAATCACATTCCTTGTTAAACACACAGACACCAATACACACACACACACACACACACACACACACACACACACACATTAACCCTTTCCCTCCTACCTGTAGTATATATCCTCTACAGTAATCTTGCAGTGTCCAGCCCAAAGTCTCTAGAATGTACAGGACCTGCATTTACATTAGTGAGCAGTTATAACAACTTAAGGACCTTAGTTAACATTAATTATAACGTTAAGGACTTGCATTACTATATAATAAGCAGTTATAATATCTTATGGCCTGCATTAGTGTTCGTGAGCAGAAATTACATCTTAAGAACTGGCATTATCCAAAATTGTACTTTTTTTTAAAGTAAAATCTAAATGCAAAATAACGTAATCATTCATAGATTATAGTATACTTTATATTATTAGTTTAATGTATAATGTCCTATTCCAGAAATACAATCATTAACTTTTAAGTCATTTGCTTTGCATTGCTTTGACAGAATACTGTGCGTCGCTCTGGAAAAGAGCATCTTCTAATTTATTCAAATTTTAAATGAAAATAATAAATAAATAATAACAATAAAAATAGTTTGCCTACCTGGTTCTTAGTCAAAACACTCAACAGTCTGTCCAGCAGAATCTTCAGTCTGATGGGCAGGGCCGTGGCTCCATAAAGCACCAGGGAGGCCAGGTCAAACACTACCCCAGGATGGGCCACCTCTACCTGGGTACCAGGAAGCGAAGACGGGGGAGGCGGGCGGAGCTTGTCCAATGCTGAAGGGGGTTGTGACGAGGATATACAATTTAATAACATTCATGAAGTGAACAAGTAACCTTTTTCCAACCAGCTCGATCTCTTTCTCTCTCTCTTTTTCCCTCTTTCTCTGACAGGTGTCATAATAGATTCAAGCAGCTGTTTTCCCTTCCTTCTTAGTTTGCTCTTCCTGTCTCTCTCCATATGTTCACTACAGCTCTGGTCTCTCCTCCAACAGTCAGCAGGTCTAGGCATCATGTGTGTGCGCGTGTGTGAGTGCGTGTGTGAGTGCGTGTGTGAGTGCGAGTGTGAGTGCGAGTGCGAGTGTGAGTGCGTGTGTGCTGAATATTTTTTTTGTGTCAAAACTCTGTTTAAAATTGAAGGTAAGCATTTGATTAAGGCATATATACTTTGGATAATTGAGGTTACGTTTAGGGTTCAGTTGGGGGTAAGAGATTCCTCACTGGAATTTTGAATTATTAAAAAGGTGGTCCTGAAATGTAATGAAAACTAGTTCTGTCTTAGTTAGGGTTGGGGTCCTGAAATGTCATGAAAACTAGTTCTGTCTTAGTTAGGGTTAGGGTCCTGAAATGTCATGAAAACTAGTTCTGTCTTAGTTAGGGTTGGGGTCCTGAAATGTCATGAAAACTAGTTCTGTCTTAGTTAGGGTTAGGGTCCTGAAATGTCATGAAAACTAGTTCTGTCTTAGTTAGGGTTGGGGTCCTGAAATGTCATGAAAACTAGTTCTGTCTTAGTTAGGGTTAGGGTCCTGAAATGTAATGAAAACTAGTTCTGTCTTAGTTTCTCACCATGCGCAACCCATCCATGTCTGCATTGATCACATGTCCTGACACGGTTCTGCCCTGGTCTGAAACATCGACAGGTACAGTTCACCTCCGTACATCTAATCACCTAGAGGACAGAGAGGGAACAGGAGGACAGGAAAGAACGGGAGAGAGGGGACGGGAGGGAGGCAACGGGAGAGAGGGGACAGGAGAGAGGGGACGGGAGAGAGGGGACGGGAGAGAGGGGACGGGAGAGAGGGGACGGGAGGACAGGAAAGAACGGGAGAGAGGGGACGGGAGGACAGGAAAGAACGGGAGAGAGGGGACGGGGGAGAGGGGACGGGAGAGAGGGGACGGGAGGGAGGGGACGGGAGAGAGAAGTGATCCATTTATCGTTGTCATCACCTAATAAAAGTTCATCCTTTAGAGAGACGCTTTGTGATTGGCAAGTGACATGACACTCCGGGTCCCTAAGCCAATCAGCTGTCACCATTGAGCTCTGTGTTGATCTGCCCCTCTGGGGAGGAACAACATGAATGCTTGAGCTCCAAAAAACATTTACTGTCCACACACACAGTTCTCCCTGTGTGTATGTGTGTGTGTATTTGTGTGCGTGTGTTACGGGCCCAGTAGGACATCTGACTCTCAGAAATGCCACAGCTGCTTTGGAGATGTAGGGTGGGACAAGAGAGGGTGAGGGCACATACGGCACACACACACGCACGCACGCACGCACGCACGCACACACGCACACACGCACACACACACACACGCATGCGGGCACACGCCCACACACACACACACACACACACACACACACACACACACAATACCTTTTCTAGATTTGGAGACATCTTCCGTGTTTCACACTTCACCTCTCATGGACCTTAAAGGTGACCCTGTAACATAGATTATTAGAACATACAACGTTCGCTCTACTGTAGAAATAGACGATTACAAGGTAGATAATTCGCTCTTTTAAAGAAATATGGTCAGCAGAAAATTGATAGAACATAAATTATTTGACTCTTTTATTTAAATAAATATTCGAATATTGACTGCTCGTTCTATTGTACAAATAGATGTTTAGACAATTCTCTACAAAAAGAACATGTATGTTGAATGATGGGATGAGGAAACATTTTGTAAACTACAATAAACTACAGTAAATGCAATACAATACTATACTGAATGTTAGGGCTGATTTCTGCATGAATTAAAGTATATTATTGTGAACTAACATTTTGAGTGTCCAAAAAACTGATGTTGTTAAGATATTTAAGACATAAGTGTACAAGATACAATGTTTCTGTTTTCTCAACAAAAAAAAAAAAAAATCTTATTCTAATTTGTTGAACATTACTTAATTGTTCAAAGTAAAGTAGATGGGAAATTGTATTATTTAATTTCTCTATTTCCAATGTTTCAATTAAACAAGCTATTAACAAAAAACCTAATATCATATTTCTTGACCAAAGAATCTAAAGTAGAAACATCAAGCTTCCTGAAGAACATCTACTGACCGAAGAATCTGAAGTAGAAACATCAAGCTTCCTAAAGAATATCTACTGACCGAAGAATCTGAAGTAGAAACATCAGGCTTCCTAAAAAACATCTACTGACCAAATAATCTAAAGTAGAAACATTAAATCAAAAGTTATCCTTTGTTCTGTTCTATCCTTTTAAAATCAGAGTTTCTTGCATATTAAAGGACTCTCACTTGAACGGTGGCTGAATATCTTAACGGTTCTGTTGACCCACAGTACCAAGTCAATGGGTCAATGTAACCAAACTATTCACAGGTAACTTAGAAAAGGGTTTTCTATATACTTTTTTTCATAAAGAAATATTATATTCTCAATTGGTGTTTTTAATGAGTTAAAGTGAATCCTTAGCTAACACCATGGCAACATCACATCTTCCTGTGAGGAGTGGTGAGTGTGTGTGTGTGTGTGTGTGTGTGTCTGTAACTCACCTGCCATGTTCTGTGAGTTTAGTTCTGGTTGTGTGTGTGGTGTGTGTGTGGAACTCACCTGCCTTGTGTGAGTTTAGTTGTGGTTGTGTCCATGAATCAGCACCACTCGCTGTCTTGATGTGGTTGTAAAAGGTTTCAGTTGTTGAGTGGGTCTTCTCTCCACTTTGCTCCTCTTCTCTGTCTGGTTTTAGTAGCCTGGATGTCCTGGCGCTCCTCTCCTCCTCTTCTCCATCTGGTTTTAGTAGCCTGGATGTCCTGGCGCTCCTCTGTCTCTCCTGAAGGACTGTGTTGGACTGTGTGGGCTTCAGGATTATGGGATTCTTATAATTTCTCTCACGGTTCCTTCTGACAGACTCCACATCTTGGCTCCTCCCATTTATAATTGGGTGAGGATCTGGGATAGGACACTGAGCCAATAGCGTGTGTGTGCTTGCATGCGTGCGTGTGTTTGCGTGCGTGTATACTTCTGTACATACACTTGTCTGTCAGTGGCCGGTTTGATCTCTTTTGCCCCATGGCTCGGCCCAGAGAATCCTCCGTCCAAACCAGTTCTGTCCTTTTGAATCCAGATCAAACCGCTGAGAGAGACTTGATGGATCACTTGAGGGACCCTGACCTCATCCTCCAAAGGACCCCCGTCATCCTGTCCCTGAGGGAGGTCTCTAACCACATCCCCTGAAAGAGGACCCCTAAAGGGTCCATCTAGTAGGGTCCCTAAAGCCAAATACTTTCCACTTGTCCCTCTGTCACTTGTCATCCCTCTCTCCCAGACCTCTCATCCCTCTCTCCCCCACCCCTCATCCCTCTCTCCCCCACCTCTCATCCCTCTCTCCCCCACCTCTCATCCCTCTCTTTACATATGACCCTAAAGTCCATCTCTCTCCTGTCATCAGTCTGTCTCGCCTTTATCCTCACCTGGGAGGACAGAGGGAGGACAGGGCGGGGGAGGCAGTTGGGGCGACACACACACACACACACACACACACACACACACACACACACACCTCCCTCAGGGCTGAACGGCAGAGAAAGTCTGCCCACAGGCCAACTCGTTTGAAAACACCCGGCGGAGTGCAGGAAACGCTGTCATCAGCACCATGTCATGAAGATTTGGCGATGACATCACTTTGAAGACGACACCCTACTCACTGAACAAAGCACTTCAACCAGTGCCTACAGGCTATCAACACGACATTATGATGGGAAGTTAGGATGCCATTTAGAATGCACACCAAGATACATCTGAGAGGAAAGAGGAGAGAAGAGAGGAGAGAGGGGGAGGAGGGAGGAGAGAGGAGAGGAGAGAGGATGAGAGAAGGGAGGAGAGGAGAGGAGAGGGGGAGGAGGATGAGAAAAGGGAGGACAGAGGGATGAAAAAAGAAACGACAATAAGGGACAACTCAGCCTTCAACTTTCTCTAAGTTTATCAACTAGAAATGTTCAATAAATTCAAAAACAGGTCTGTTGAGGTTGAAGTCTCTCTCTTGTGTACCGCCCCCAATGAGAACCCAACCCAGAACCCTGGCATTGCAGGTTAATGTTCTACCATCTGATCTACACGCTGTCTGGACACAGGAGCCAGTCCGCGGTCGCAGGACTAAGAACCTCTGTGTCAGATCCATTTGAAGACTTTGAGGAAAGGACAGAGGGAAGGGATGTTTTTAATCTCTGAGAGGTCAAGTGTTGAGGAGGGGGTGACTCCCGGTCAGAGGGTTCAGGTGTT
>JACXGJ010016638.1:0-12066 GCA_016801105.1 Esox niger
ACAGTAGTGTGGCTGGCAGGTCTATAACGTGGTATTTTATTCACAGTAGTGTGTCTGGCAGGTCTATAACGTGGTATTTTATTCACAGTAGTGTGGCTAGCAGGTGTATAACGTGGTATTTTATTCACAGTAGTGTGGCTGGCAGGTCTATAACGTGGTATTTTATTTACAGTTGTGTGGCTGGCAGGTCTATAACGTGGTATTTTATTTCCAGTAGTGTGGCTGGCAGGTGTATAACGTGGTATTTTATTTCCAGTAGTGTGGCTGGCAGGTGTATAACGTGGTATTTTATTTACAGTAGTGTGGCTGGCAGGTTACAGTGGAAATTAAAGTCCCACCCCTACACACCCCTGTTAAAATGGCAGGTTTTTGTGATGTAGAAGAATTAGACAAAGATAAATAATGTAAGAACATTTTCCACTTTTAATGTTTCCTATAATGTGAACAATTCAATTGAAAAGTAAATTTAAATCTCCAATCAGAAAAATTACAAATAAAAACCTTACAATAACCTGGTTGCATAAGTGTGTACACCCTTAAACTAATACTTTATTGAAGCACCTTTCGGTTTAATTACAGTACTCTGTAATCACAGTACTGTGGCTGGCAGATCTATAACGTGTGGTAATGTAATCACAGTACTGTGGCTGGCAGATCTATAACGTGTGGTAATGTAATCACAGTACTGTGGCTGGCAGATCTATAACGTGTGGTAATGTAATCACAGTACTGTGGCTGGCAGATCTATAACGTGTGGTACTCACTGCGCTCTTTCTTGCGCTCGTCATGCGTTTGGAACCATGTCCTCTGGAGGTTTGTCTCTTCTGCTTTCTGCGTTAGACGCTTCTGTGCGACGCTGATCTGAACGAGACACAAAATTCACATACATACATTACCAACATAGGAAGGCAATGCTAACCAGGTACGTAATATTGACTACATACACAGCTTCATACCTGAGCCTCTGATTGGGCCATGGCCCTCTCCTCTTTCTCCAGACACATCACAGCATACACATCCTTCTCCAGCTTTTCAATCAGGTCACGGAACTTCAGAATCACCTCTGAACACAGAATCACCACAGTCCCCATGAAAGCCCAGACCCAACTAAACACTACTGGAGCCGAAATAAAAGCTTTATATTTAATTGATGTGGACCAGACCTTTTTCAAATGAAAATCAACACCACGAAAAATTGAAGAGACCCCTGCACCTTTTCTTTCCTTTCCATAAGTTGAAAAGGAACGTTTCATGTAAGGAACAGAAGCGTTCATTTTGCAGTGGTTTCTTAATTTTAACCCTTCTGTTCCTCACTCAAAACCTTCCTTCTTGACTTTTTTGGAAAGGAAAGAAAAAGGTGGTCTCTTAATTTTTCCGGAGCTGTATGTTCACATACATATTATATGTTAAAACACACGGCACAGCCAACAAGCCTACTGTAGTTGCAAACATGTACAGATCCTTCCTCGAAGAAACTGGGAAAGACGAATCCTGGCAGAATTTTACCACAATCCTGCCGGTGTCTCTTTTACCTTGTGGCAGGACCCGGGCCTTCACCGGGGTTTCAGCCTTCTTGACAATGTCCTTGAGCATCTTCCTCTCAGTCTCACCCACCAGGGACACAGAGCGACCCACTTTGCCTGCGCGGGCGGTACGTCCGACCCGATGGACATAGTGCTTCACGGTGTTGGGCATGGTGAAGTTGATCACCTGGGAAGAACCGAGAGAACTTTAGCAGGGACTTAGCAAAAACCTTCATGATGCAGTTGACCCGCTGGTTTTAAAGAAAGGCATGCGTTTAAGAAATCGTCCTAATGTCGTGGTCTGCAGACAAATACACTCAATAAGCATTAGCTTGGTTTTGTGTCAATTAAGTTGAAGGATCCGTAGTCAACTATTCTCCCTGGCTTCTGTGCCAGAGAGAAAACTTACCTGATCATTCTTCAGCATTCTCCCAACTGAAACCAAGACTACATTTCAACTATACTTTAGCCATAGCACTACAAACATGGTATTTTGTATTATTGCCCTGTCAAAAGGACAATGTTAAAGGTTTAAAACATCTGTGAAGATACAGGTTTTCCCTGGCTTCAACTTCTAAAGTGCCGCAAGTACTGGCCTGTTAACACCCATGTAGGCGTTAAAATCTGATCAATTGAGCCTACAGTCCGTAGTGATTGAGAAAATGTTACTGACGCCGATATTTCAGGTCTGCCTGCATGATGAAACCACCATTTTGATTTGATTTGCAATGTAACAGCAGATCCTACATTCCAAATGGACTGGGCAGCTCAATAGCACACAGCGTTTCACTGGAGACCTCACCGTCTTGACTCCGTCGATATCCAGACCTCTGGCCGCGACGTCTGTGGCCACCAGGATGTCAATCTGTTCATCTTTGAATCGCCTGAGGCAAAGAGAGGTCAGAGGGTTCAACTGTCGGACCTCCGCGCAGAACTTGGGGTACGGTGGTCACATAATACAACCACCCCATCGCCATTCGATGCATGCTTTCCCATCCCCCTAAAGGAAGCATATGTTTTACAGTTCCCCTCACTACACACACGTCCGTGTGTTATTCAGAAGCTGTCACACCCTAACGCATACACTGCACTGCAGCTGACAAAGCGGAGCGTCTTGTAAAAAAGGGTCTGAATAGTTTTGTAGTGTTGAATTACAAAACTATTCTCTCGTGTTGAATTAGAAATAGTCTATGACACAACAAAATACAGGGGTATGAATAGTTTTCTAAGGCGCTGTACAATTGTTTTGTAATGAGATAACCAGCTACTAGTCGTGGAACACTACTCATTCTGCATTCCTATAACATGAGCCAAGCCACCGTGGCGTTGCAGGCTGGGCGTTGGTCCGGGGTTTCATGTACCTGAGGCTCTCCAGTCGCTGGGTCTGGGACAGGTTCCCGTGTAGCTCGCCCACCTTCAGGCCCATCAGGCCCAGCAGGATGTGCATCCGGTGGGCCTGCTTCTTCGTCTGGGTGAACAGCATCACGTGGTCCTGGAACGTCCGCGTCAGCAGGGCTGAAACACACGTGCACACGTGGTGGACGGGGCGTGGTGGACGGGGCGTGGTGGGCGGGGCGTGGTGGGCGGGGCGTGGTGGGCGGGGCGTGGTGGGCGGGGCGTGGTGGGCGGGGCGTGGTGCACGGAGCGTGGTGGGCGGGGCGTGGTGCACGGCCAATGCACAACGGCTACAGTCTGTTATACTGGCAATACACACCAAACCACTGGGATCAAAGCTGTTAGAGCTGTGAAAAGTGATGAGGTTTCACAGTCAACCCAGGTAGTCTGAATCCTGACTGCTGATTGGCTGACAGCTGTGGTGTATGAGACCGTTTACCACAGGCATGAAATGTCATCCCTTTTTACAGCTCTAATTGCGTTGCTAACCGGGTATCAATAACAGAAAGGCATCTCGGCAGTTTGTGAAATATTAATGTACTAATAAACCACAGCTAATTTGGGGATATTTTCACGAAATGTTGTTATTTCACATTAACCTGATGAAGAGTAGACAGAATGTCTTATGTGATCACTTGTATAATAGTTGGGTGTTAATTGATGAAAATTTAACCAGGGCTCATATCATCCCAAACAGTCTAATTGTTTTAGATTTTTCCACATTTAATTTTTAAAGGAGAGTGATAAACTGTACTCTTGCTACCATTCTCATAGTCAGTACAATGAGTGGTTGTTCGTATCTCATAGGGAGGACAGAAGGCCCTGTGGCTTGTCCTTGACTCTCTTGGGAAAATCTTGGGAGAATGGCAGAAATCACGTCACTATCTCGCCACCAATATTTCCTAACAGGGTGATATGGGCCGAATCCCAGAGGATTGGTGGAAGATTCAAGAATCCATTCAGAAATTAGCATAATGGGAGGAGCAAATATCATTGTATAACCATACTGTATAAAAGTGTTTCCCAAGTTTGAAGTCGGCTGTTCTGCAGACCAACATGGATCGGTTGCTCTGTAGATCAGCACGGCTTTATTATCTTAATAAAGTCTACCTTTGAATTCAAAAACTCCTGAGCTGTTTGAATATGTTGGTGAGAAAAAGGGTAACAATTTTCCACAACTCTAAGCACTGTCCTGGCACTCCACAACGTATTGTGTCAAAAAAGCTCCTAGCCACGGCATATTGGCCATAGAGCACAGCCCCTTGTTCCATATCGTTTCCCTACACCACCGCTTTCAGCCAATCAATATGAAGGAGCTGCAACCAGCCGGTTTCTAATTCACAGTGACAATCTTCTCACAGCGGTGCACTCACCTGCCACGATGGCCTCCCTGTCACCTTCCCGGGCCGGACGAATCCTGACAAACTCCTGTCTGAGGTAGGGCGCAACGTCTGTGTTGCTGTTCACAAAGATACGCACTGGCTGCTTCAGGGAAACGGACGCCAAGTCTTTCACCTGGACAAAGTACAGACAAATACATGTTTAATTTGTTCAAAACAAAATAAGTCACTGGGCGGAATACTAGTCTGAAAAGTAATTGTGAAATTCTGGCATTGATTTTGAAAATATGGTGATCCTGCAAAAAATCTGTCTTTTATTTAAGGATAGTGATCATATAAAGACATTTATTATCACAGTTGTTTGGCACCTTTGTAAATCACAAAGATAACATAAATCACCCAAATGACCCTGATCAAAAGTTTACATACCCTTGAATGTTTGGCAATGTTACAGACACACAGAAAAGAACAGTAAAAAAAAACGCATAACAAGGTAACGGAACTTTATAAAGATGTAAAAGGATATGAAAAGTTATCCATTCCTTGCAAATACCATTCAGTACAATTTAATCACTTATTAAGAAGTGGAAAATTCAGGTATATCTGGATACCAAGCCATGGTCAGGTAGACCAAGAAAGACACTGTAAAGTGGAGTGACGAGTCCAGAATAGAGCTTTATGGACACAACCACAACCATAAACACTCTTGTCCATGGGACGCCCTTGTCCATTCCAGCATGACAATGAACCTAGGCACAAGGACAAGTTGACCCTCCATTGGTTACAGCAGTAAAAGGTGAAGGTTCTTGAGTGGCCATCACTGTCTCCTGACCTTAATTTCATCAAAGCATTTTGCCAAGACAAATAGGCAGCTATACCACCTGCAAAAATTCAGGGCCTCATAGACAACTATTACAAAAGACTGCACGCTGTCATTGATGCTAAAGGGGGATATACACAGTATTCAGAACTAAGGGAATGCAGACTTTTGAACAGGGGTCACATTTTTTTTAAATTTGTTGCCATGTTTTGTTTTATGATTGTGCCACTCTGTACAGATGAATGTGAATCCCACAGGAAATAAAAGATGGGTTTTACCTGCTGACTTCTTTACAAACGATACACATATTACAAATTCTCCAAGGGAATGCAAACTTTTGAACACAACTGTATGTCTACACACAAACTAAAATGCCATTTTGGTTGGGGGTTCTCAAATGCCCAGTTGTTCCACGTATTGGATATACACCAGATACAGCAATGCAAAACAAACTGTCAACTAATTAGCAACAGGCTCCAGGTACTTTGGGAAGGAATATAGGTCGTGTGCTCACCTCATCGGTCATGGTGGCTGAAAACAGCATGGTCTGTCTCTGGTAAGCACACATCCTGATGATCTCCTTCATCTGCTCCTCAAAGTACTCGTCCAACATCCTGAAATTAAGGTGAACATTTAGGCTGCGAGAAACTTAAGAAATACAAATAATAGATCAAATCTGGTCATAAAAAACCTATTTGTACCGTAGCCTCTCCATTTTCAGTAGACTCTACTTACTATCCTATGGTGAAAATGGTAAAACAAACTGATACTGTCCTATGGTGAAAATGTATTTATCCCTCCCCAAGTCCAGACATATCGGGTCTTATCAAAGCCATTGATAAACACATGGGGAAAATGATCAGGCATTCATTTGTTGACAGGCCGCTGAGGAGTGGATGAGTGTGAAACAGCCTCACCGATCAGCTTCATCCAGGATCAGGATCTCGATCTGGCTGAGCTCAAATGAAGGCGTGTTGTGGAGGTGGTCAATCAGTCTGCCTGGCGTGGCGATCAGGACGTCTGGTCCCATCCGCAGTGCCGCCTCCTGGGATTTCAGGTCCAGACCACCTACAGGCACCGGTTGAAAAATCCCTCGTGACTCAGAGCTCGGACATTCAGGTCAGACCAATCAGTAGACATCACATTCAATGGTTACAGTCTTCGCAGCAATTCACTGTATTCACATATCCTGATAACTGATCATTAAGAAGCACTCCACTCAAATGAAATAAAGGGATCCATTTAAAAAATGCCAGTAAACTAAAAAGTATCAGACATTAAAGAAAAGCCTGACTTCTGGTTTTCAGTACGGCCATGTTAGGTTGAATAGCACCTATTCCAATAAAATGCTTCTGGTTTCCTCCAACCCCACTGGGGGAAGATGGGAGCCAGGTCCCAGCTGTTTGTGCTGATAAACAAGGCATTATGGTCTGGAGCCAGTATAAGAAAACCCTGCAGTAGCACTGCCCCTAGAGCAGGGCTAGCTTAATTAAAACAGAGACAGACATTGGCTCTAAATCAGTGGCCATTTTGGATCTCCGGTCCAGTATGCTCACCAACGGCCAGGCAGGTGGTGACACTGGTGAACTGGGCCAGTTGCCGGGCAACAGCGTGCACCTGGATGCCCAGCTCACGGGTAGGGACCAGAACCAACACACGGGTCACCGGGGCGTCTTTGGGCTTGTAAATGAGACGCTCCAGCACCGGAAGCATGAATGCTGCAGTCTTACCTGGAAGGGGGGGAAACAGGGAGAAACACAGGCCAACGGTTGACATTCCATTGTTCCCGACAACACCATTCTGAAACCAGACAGTTCTTATAATGGGCATTATCCTAGAGGCCTGCGATAACGCACTGTTTCAGCTTAGGGATGAGGTTTAGGGAAAAGGTAACGTTTGTGGCGGGGTTAGTAATTACTGCAGCCAGGAGTTTGGATCCTGGTCACACAACATACTGACAACATCCAGGGGTCCTGTGCGAGGAGAAACAGGCTCAGCAGGGCTTTGGGTCACCCTCTGCCGGACCCCTGAATACAGTCAGTCTGATGCAAGGAAAGTAGGATTTTGAATGGGTGTATATTGTCCCTGCCAGCAGTGTGCCAGGTGTGTCGTGTGCCGCATCTCCTTTACCGGTGCCAGTAGCCGCGCAGGCGCAGATGTCTTTACCCAGAAGCCCTACGGGCACACAGGCCTTCTGGATGGGAGTGGGCTGCTTGAAGCCCATAGCTGTGATAGCCTGAAAACAGACACAGTGTCAAACCCTGGAAAAGCAGAGACCTGTTCCACCAAAGCACATCCTGCTAAATAACCTGCCCGATATCAGCCCGACATAGTCAAACGTTACGCTTTCAACTAATATTATGCATAATTACTATTTTTAGTTAGGAACTACAGTCACAGTCACATGCACACAGCTGGGTTTTTTTGTCAGCCAATGCGTAGTACGCTGCTTTGAGTGAAAACCAGTCATTTAAACTGTGATGCGCTCGGTTTTGTACAGCTGTCCAAATGAACGGGGCCCACCTTCAGAATGGGCCTTGAGAGGTTCATATCTGGAAACATGAGTTTGTCATCATAAGCCGAGGCATCGGAAAAGAAGGCCTCTGGGGGCTGAAGCTGAGAAAGGAATAAGGAAGGTGAACAGCTAATAGAATAACATACAGCTGAAAAACAACTCTGATAGCCGTGATCGACATGAACAGAGTGCTAGCAATATGAATAAACCCACTGTGGTCAATCTGTATCAGAATGCATGTGAAAAGCTGAAGCAGTTTTGACATGTGTAGGAATCAAGCTCACCTCTTCAGCCTTTTTCTTCTTTCTGCCTTTATCTCTCACCGTGTCTGTCAGTGAAATCACGTTTAACAAGTTAGTGAACATCGACAGCAAACGTGCAACAATTCAGTTAGCTCCTCTGAGCTCAACCCCACCTGCTTTGGTGAGAACCTCTTCGTCGCCTGATGTAAACTCCTCTTCATCGTCAACCTCGTCTTCGTCATCTGATGCCTCAACTCCATCTTGAGAGACATCAGGTTTCTCATCTTCCTCATCCTCTTCACAATCCTCTTCCTCCTCTTCTTCAGAGTCCTCAGCCTCCTTTACGGGAATCACAGGTTTTTCTGTGGTCTTTGCTCCAAACTTCTCCTGTATAGACAATACATTGTAAAGTGGTAATACAAACGTAATGATGAATCAGACATCCAAGGAAATGTGATGGCTATTCGTGTGCAAAACGTATAATGAAGCAATACAAAACATGTTAATTAACGTCATATGTTTGAAACTACAGGTCTGAGCTTACCTCTGTTTTGCGCTTCTTGCGTACTTTCTCAATCTTCTCATCCAAGGTGGTCGGGGCTTTCTGCAACACAACAGCCAGAGGAGACATAAAATGCTTTAAAAACACCTGCAGAAGTCATATTTACATCAGCATGTTGCCCCGTCATGAGCAGGTCTCTGCTCAGCCAAATGTGACAGTTACATTTTACTAAAATGTTAACTCAAGGATTTAACTAACAATTCTACAAGCCTTAAACTTCTGTAGCCAAAGAAAATTCTCTACAGCTTATTGCATACTCAAAGATGGGCAAACTTACCCGTTTTTTCAGCTGTGCCATCACATCTGCCATTGCCCAGTCCTCGCTGTATAGTCCCTCCTGCTCTCCAAACTCGAAGTCAGCACTGAAGTCCCCAGCACCATGACCCTGTTTTAATGCTTTCTTCTTCTTGTTGAGAACGATCGGCTGTTCCTGTTGGCAAAGAGCTAAGGTATCAGTCAAACTACAAGAAACACACCAGTTATCTGAAGGCCTATGTAGGTTACCAGCTATTTCAACAAGATTTCTAATGCATTGTCACACTCGTCTTCCTGCATTTTACCTTTAGTAAAAGGACTCAGTGCTTAAAGGCAATACACACGTGTTAACAGAGGACTTCGTATGACCAAATCAAGTCGCTTGGTTACTTACAGCTTCGTCGTCAGACTCGGAATCCGGCTCCTCGGGCACATCATCATGGTCTTGAATGGTCCCAACCAGGTCCAAATCTGACAACATGTTTCGGTTTATAGTTTCAAAAAACACTTCTAGCTAGCTACCCAATGCAATACTACGGTCTGTGCCTAGCTGGTAATAGCTAATCGGCAAACCTAGCGAAGGCTACCATACAATTAGTTGTTAATAATAGAAGCAACTCAAGCGGCACACGAATCCCGCTTTTAAAGGTTAAATCACACTACACAATTGGGGTCGCATGAGACTGTTGAACTCATGCATCCTCTGGAATTCATTAGCCACACGTGTTTACACGACAACAGGACCCCGACATCCGGTTCATCATGGTTACAACGCCCTCTACCGCATCGGGGTTTAACGCATACATTGCATAGCAGACCATATTCCACGGCCTTGGAACTGCAGCAGTCCATAGAAGTTCATGCGCTGACCTCAAGTTGGGTATGAATCCAAAATAACTGGGTAATTTGTCTAAAGCAGCTGACGACCACTGGACAGGTGATTAAAACTGGCCCTAAGGACTATTTATTCACCAACATGAACTGGTCCTCAGGGCAACTCAAACATGTCCTTATTTAAATGAACACCCTTAACCAAATGGAATAAGTTAGGCTAGATGTACAGATTGTTCCTCATCAAATTTAACTCTGACCTCAGATGCAAATAATGCAGCATAGAATTGAGTTTATACAAATTGAACAGGAATAACCCATCCAAAAATAATACTCTGCCACCATGCTTTTTGCAGAAGTGCATCACAGACAGTGAATTGAGAAATGCAAGCAGCCAAGAATAAGCTTCCTCTGAAAAATTTATTAAGACCATAGTCTTACAACCATCCTCACTGAGGCGCTACCTCAGCAAAACAATGAATCAACAGTCAAACATACACTGGCATATCAACTCAGAGGCAGACATTTTAAAACAAATTGTCAATGAGACACTTTATTTAAAAAAAAGCAAAAGAAAAATACAAAAGTTAAACTATACAAGAACCCAGAAAATCTGGGAAATTTGTGGGAGCAGAAAACATCAGTCCAGTGGGCGGAGTCAAGGTCTGGGAGGACGCATGCCAGGAGGTGGCGGGCCTGGGAAAAGATCAGACAACGTTAAAAACTCACATTAACCATCCCTTTAAATCTACCGGGAAGGAAAATCACAAGTTGGTTCAGAGTGCGAGTGGTTCTGGGCTCAGAGTAATCCTGCTTCAATGAGCTTCATCAGAATCAGGTTCAGCTCAAATGAAAATCATCACCGCCTCAGAACCAATAGCAACATTTATTCTGAGATTCAGGGTAATTATTCTGACAACCACATTGTTAACAGATAGGATACTCATGCAGGCAGGTAAGAGAAACTCAAAATGTATCCTCACCTCTCATGCCTGGGGGTGGCGGCCTCATGCCAGGAGGGGGCATGCCCATTGGTGCCCCACGTCCAGGGGGCATTCCCATTGGAGGACCCATGGGCGGCCTCATGCCTGGGGGAGGGCCCATCATGCCTGCAGTGGGCAAGACAAAGCACCATAATCATTGACTGGGAAAGTGTCTTTCAGACAGTCAGAGACAGTGATTATTGCCATGTTCACTAAGCACAATACCCCCAGCAGTACTTAATCTGAAAGCAGACGATCTGACAAGATGTTGCCTTTTATCAAAACAGAAGTTGTACCACAGTGATAATATCAGTTTTGGGAAGGCCACTGGTTTCTACGGTAACATCGATAATGTTACACAACAGTCACCATTCTAGCACAAGGGAGAGGATTTAAAATGGAGTGACTGTTTCAGATCAGACGACCCAGATGAAGCGATAGTTCAACCGTGACCCTACAAACACCACAACAGGACCGGTCTCAGAACCACCACGTAGCCTTTTTGTTGGACGAGGCAGCCTTGGGGGACGGACTTTACCTGGGGGGGGTGCGCCACGACCCATTGGAGGGGGTCCTCCTCTTCCTGGCGGGTACTGGGTAGGGGCGCCAGCAAGGGTGGCACCAGCTGCCGCGGCAGCGACTGTTCCACGGCCCTGGGGGGTCATCACCTGAGAGGGGAGGGGGAGTATTTAACACCATACCGGCAGTAAGACTTGGTATAGAACCAACAAACGGAAAGCTTTCCTGACAACCTTCAAAGTAATACCACAGCACGGCCCATCGAAGCCTCTAGGGTACCCCAGATACCCCAAATAGACACAGAAAACCCCAGGCTGTGGGGGGACCAGGTCTGGGCTCAGAGTAATCCTGCTTTCATGAGCTTCATCAGAATCAGGTTCAGCTCAAATGAAAATCATCACCGCCTCAGAACCAACACTTCCAAAATGTGAGCTTTAAACAAAGGGGGGGGGTGAACATGACCGTCCACCAAATAATCCAGTTACCTGTTGCGAGGGACCTCCAACTCCTCTGACCGGTCCTGCAAGGCCTGCGGGGGCCTGAGGCATGGGAGCGCCAGCCGGGACACCGCGACCAGCCGCTCTGCCCACTCCGGGGCCACCGGCCACACCAGCCAGGGGCACCCGGGCAATTCCAGTCTAAAGAGAGGGGCACAAATAGGTGAGATTACAGCACAATAACTCTTAGCAAAGCGATATCCAGGTATGAGGAAAAACCTTAAGTATGAGTGTGTGTTAGAAACAGCAGAGATGGCATTGATGAAGGGCTTACGTCTTTAGGAGGTGGTCCTTCCACGGTCATTGAGACTAGGTTCTCCCCTCTCAGTAACACTAGACCTAGTACCCTCTTCTCTTCACGCTCGGGCTGTTTGGAGTTCTTGGGCCTGTCACGAAAGGGGGAGGTTAAAACCAGAAGCAGGCAGAATCCATAACAAGCCCATCCATTTTAAAAGTACAAGTGACTGTGGGAAGACTTCATGGTAATACTAGATACAGTTTGCAGTCATGAATTTGAGCTACTGCCATCAGGGACCAACAGTTAGAGTCCACTTTAACACCCCCCCCCCCCCCCCCCCCCCCCC
>JACXGJ010016639.1:0-12065 GCA_016801105.1 Esox niger
ACACACACACACACACACACACACACACACACACACACACACACACACACACACACACACACACACACACACACACACACACACACACACACACACACACACACACACACACACACACACACACACACACACACACACACACACACGACAAGAGGAGGACCCAGCATTTTTCTTTTCCTTCTTCAAAAACTGTACATGTTCTTGGCTGTGTTTGTTATGCGCTCAGTCGCACATCTCCTCGGGGAGCTCGTGGGGGTTCAGGATGCCAGGAACTGACATTTGCAGCTTGTGTTTCTCCTCCTGGGCCTGCCGCAGTGACGTCTCCCGCTCCTCCAGGAACAAGTCTGTGGTGTCCTCCCCGGCAAACTCCTGACAGGGGGTGTGCAAGGTTTAGTGTGAGAACAACTAAGGTTAACAGTCGTTAGCAGACTCAAGTGGTTTGACACATTCTCAGACTGATTAACACACTAGTGCCCACAGGTTACTATGTGCTGGCACCTTCAACTTTGTCTGTAGACAAGTGACTGACCAACCTTGATTTGCACCAGGAAGTCCCTCAGGTGCTCCTTGAAGGCAGGGATGTCCTGGTTCAAGCTGAAAAGGCCTGTTACAAACACCTTCACCTGAGCACTGGGATAAAAAGAGTCTAAATTAGAATATTCACCCATCTTTATACATAAAGCAAGGGTTTCCAACCTGTGGGGCATGTGAAAATGGGTCATTCGTTCATTTTATTTTGAAGAAACAAGTAAATTCACAAGGTGACTTTTTTAAAATGGGTTGGGTAGAGTTTTTTTCTCTTGACATGTGAGTTATCTGAAAACTGGTGCTCCACAAGTCTGCGTGCTGAGCTCCCTCCTGTACTCCCTCTTCACCCATGACTGTGTTCCTGTACACAGTTCCAACACCATTGCCAAGTTAATAGATGACACCATGGTGGTGTGCCTCATCAGTGACAATGACAAGTTAGCCTACAGGGAGGAGGTCATGCGCCTAGCGGCATGGTGCGCTGACAACAACCTGACCCTAAACGCAATGAAAACCAAGGAGCTCATTGTGATGGCACTGAGGTGGAGCATGTATCCAGCTTCAGATTCCCAGGTGTCCATATCTGAGGACCTCTCCTGGATCTTCAACACCTCAGCTCTGGTCAAAAAGGTGCAGCAGCACCTGTACTTCTTGAGGAGGCTGAAGAAAGCCTGCCTGTCCTCCAAGATCCTTGTGAACTTTTACTGCTGCATAATCGAGAGCATTCTGGCAAACTGCACCACAGTATGGTTTAGTGGTGGCTCCGTAACCGCCCAGAAGGCCCTGCAACAGGCGCTGAAAACCACGCAGCACATCACTGGTGCCCAGCACCCTGCCATCGTAGAACATCGTAGTGTCTGCGCAGGGAGCATGGGATCATCAGGGACCCTTCACACCTAGGCCACAAACGGTATGCCTTCCTACCACCAGGGCAGGCAGTACAAGTCTCTTTGTTCCTGTACCAGCAGGCTCAGAAATGGTTTCTTTCAATCTACTGTAAACCCTGCTGAACTCTGTGACCCATCACTAACTGCCTCTCTGGGACCTTGTTGCACAACTCCCTTTGTACTACTCTGACCCTGCCTTGCCAAGTTTGATAATGGAAGTTTTCAGTAGTTACAGGTACGTGTCTACCTCAGAAACCTGACTACTGCTATCCATACATTTTAGTTGCACATGCACCTTGCACATTCAATTAGCCTCTCTGAACATCTAGAATTGCTATCGTACTTGCATTTTTACAGTTGTTACATACACACGTTTACATCTGGGACCTGTTTGCTGCAATCTCTGCATTCCAGTTGCACATGCAACCTTACTCCATCAATTTGCCTCGTTTGCAGATTAGAATACAATTCAAAATATGCCATTGTACCCACACCACTATCACATTACTTGTAACATACACTATGCTTAATACTTGTAAATCTTCTGCACTTCTGGTTAGTTGGTAACTGCATTTTGTAGTACTGTACCTGCTACTGTTCAATAACAAAGTTCAATCTAATCTCAGATGTTTGAGAATAATTCAGAATTTGTCAGAAATTACAAGATCCAACAACTCCATCAAGTTGTTGTGAGTTAAGCCATTGACTGTTGGCGTTACTCATCACATTTGTAGAATTGCAGGAAATTAACTAACTTTGCACAACCAATTTATTATTGGTGTGTGTGTAAATGTATACCCTGCAATCATGTAAAAGGGATGCAGGGGCTCATGAGCTACACTGTTACTGTGTATGACATTTTGGCAAGTGAAGTCCATAGTGGAAGAAGCAAAGAATTTGACAAGGCTGCAAAATCAATAGTGTTTGTAGAAAGGAGCATGTGTCAAATATGTAACTTTCCAGGCATGCTGAATTACCAACTTACTCTTGTAGATGGGGGAAGGCTGTTTTGAGTAGGTTGGCCACATACTCCTGAACATAACCCTGGTTGTTTTGGCTAGCTGGGTTGAGGGCCGTGCTGATTTTACCCTCCTCCACCAGGTTAAACATGTACGCGAGGATGGAGGCATGCATGGTGAGACCTGGGGACATCAAGAAATTATACTTTAGCACACTTGTTTGGAACCCATCACCGTTTCACTATTGAGTCGCAGTTTCCCAAAATTACTAGGTTTTTCTGAAACAATTTATTTTGGCAATCTTACAATGGTATTTCAGGAAAAGCTTTCTGGAAAAAGTAATCATTTCGGGTAATGTTAGTTATTTTGCAATTTTAGCAATCCGCATCAACTCGGCTTTTTCCAAAACAGCTCTGGAAAAAATTAAGAGACCACGGCACATTTTTCTTTCCTTTCCTAAAATATTGACAATGAAAGTTGACAAGCAGAAGTGTTCAATTTGCAGTGGTCTCATTTGAACCCTTCTGTTTAACCCTTCTCATTTTAACCCTTCTGTTGCTCACTCAAAACCTTTTTGAATTTTTTGGAAAGGAAAGAAAACGATTAAGTGGTCAAATTTTTTTCCCCAGAGCTGTATATGCCACAGAGGACATTTAAAGGAAAATCATATGACAACTGCCAGCCATCACTCCACCACCCCCTCACCAGCTGTGTGCGAGGTATCTGTGACCACAGAGAAAATGTGCTGAAGGATGTCACAGAAGTATGTCTGATAGAAGCTCTGCGCAGCAGCCTCTTCCTGGGCCACGTTCTGCAGCAGTGTGTAGAGAATCTGCAAACCTGGAAGACAAGACTGGTGTCAGGAATGTCTTGGTAATTACTGATTAGAACAAAGGAGTATTACAAAAGGTTCCTACAGGAAAACATTGCCAACTCAGAGTAAGTCTAGTCTAAGCTGGAAAATAAACTTAGACGATCCAATGCAAACGGTTTCCTTTGTCCAAGGAAACTAAAATGTAGATGTTTAATGGCATTTCACCACAGGAATTGGACAGACTCATTCACATATGTACACAGTGATAAACTTGCTATGGTCACATAATTTAGACAATGCTAACAGATATGGCGGGTCATACCAGTGTCTGCAACATTCCTCATGGTGTGTTTGAATGCCCAGATGATTGAGTCCAGCACCAGCTTGAACTGGGCAGGGGGAATGGACAGGAAGGCTGGGAAGCATTGTGAATTTACCGCTTGGAGGAGGTAGAAAAAATGGGTCCTATGCTCTGGGTATTCCTCAAAGTCCTGGAGTGGAGAAAAACACAGACAAGGTCAGTAGGAAAAGCCCTAAGCAAGAGCAGCATCCAAAGCCAGACCGATGCAGATTTTGTTTGTTACAAATACAATTCCAGAAAGCAATTCTGCAAAAGTTACTCCCAAATCACACTTGATAGACTTAAAACTGTCTGTAGTACAAATGTATCCCCAACACTCATGGAAGAGAGATGCGGGGCCCATGAACTACATTGTTACTGTGGCAGCCATTTTGGCCAGTGAAGTCCATTGTAGAGGAAGCACTGAATTTGACAAGGCTGCAAAACAACACCGGTGCCTTCTGGTGAACGATCATTTGAATGATCTATTATCTGACCCACTCAGGACAGCTTAGAATTGCAGCATGTTTCTACATTGCTGTGATAGCAATTGATCGTATAGAGAAGGAAACATCGGTAACATACTTTGTTGATCATGTTCAAAGTGCACTCGAAGACTGCATCAAAGATCTTGGGGATCTCCCCAGTGATGTGTCCACCCAGTTTGTTGACGATGGTCGCCATGGTGCTGAGCACTTCGGGTTCTCTGGCAGCAGGAACGTTGCGTTGGTAGTCGATCAGCACCGCCTCAAGCAAGGGAGGGACAAAGTTCTCTCCAACCTGTAATGTCAAAATGGTATTACATAACTTGTTAAAACGTACATTCAATCTAATGTTAGGAAGAGAGGCATCAGGCCCAGACATTTACAGACCCCATCATTACAGTGAAGGGACACGCATGGCTAAATAAGGCATTTTGAATCTGCTCGATCCTCGGGCTAAGGTTGTACCTTAAGTTGAAGTTATCTAAAAGTAAAAGCACTCAAGGTGGGCAGGGGTGACAGACAGGCTCACCATTTGCGGGTCATTGGAGCGGCTGACCCAGCCAGAGATCAGCTTGAGGGTCTCTCTCTTCACCGTCCTCATACTCCGGATCAGGGGCTGCTTAGTCACCATCTCTCCTTGGAGAAACAAGAGACAGAGGGAGTTAGCATGATGCCAACATTAGGTTTAGCACAGTGACACTAGGTTTAGCACATTAGCACGAGGGAGAGCTATTACATCTCAGATGTTTCTAGGCGCACGGTCGTCGGTAAGACGTCAGACAGTTTGGTGAACACACACTGAGGAACACAACAGACATGCAACACGGTCAGACAGAGGCACACTCAGAGAAATGGTTTGGACGGTCAAGCCCACCAGTTGGTCCATACGCAGGCCCTGGTCTCACCGTTGGTCTGGATGGCCGAGGATATGTTCTCACTCAGACACTTGTAAACATTCAGCATGTCCAGGTAGATGCGTCCCAGCTGCACTACAAATGGGTGGCCTACAGCCTTGCAGGCCCGCACGTTGGTCTTCAGGATGCTACCCAGCTGACGCACGGTCTCCGCATCCTTTAGGATGTCCACGTTCTGACCGGAGGGAGGGGGAATTTCCAGTTCAACCAATTGCAATTAGTAAAACAATAATTAAAGAATAAATGAAATAACAGTTCAGAAAAAGAAGCCCAAACATTTTGAATTCCAACATTCCTGAACCACGTGACCAGTGCATGTAAATACGGGTACGATATGTTGCTAGTGAAAGTGTCGGCCGTGGTACAGTGACGTCCCACATTTGTACACAGGTTGATGTGGCACTGTGACGGTGAATGGGTTACATCCATCCAATATGAAACTAAACAAAACTCTGATTAATGGAGGCGGGGCTAACCTTGGTGGCCTGCTGGATGATGCTGTCCCACACCTGGTTGGGGAGCAGCATGTACTTCTCTATGAGGTGCTCCTGCACGGCTTGGTCTGTCTGGGCTCCAATCATGTAGCCCACCGCCTCATAGAACGTGTGCACCTGAATGGGAGGACGAGGTACTGACATTTTATTGACGGAACGGCGGTATAGTAATCAACGGCCGTGGGCTAACTAGTGGAATTTTTGTGGATCTCCATCATGTCAACACAGCAGGTTCAACGGATGAGATCAAATCTGATGGAATTTCTCGCCCCAAAGGTGGTCTTACTGGCTGGAAACTTAAAACATTTTTGTCGTTAGTTTGGGCGTGTCCTCAGAAACAGTAGATTGTATATTCTTTTGTTTTCGGTATCAGGGAAGCAGACTAATATTTCAGATTGTAATACAGGTCAGTACCTGTTGTGGCTGCAGGTCACAGATGATGGTATTAATGTTGTTTAAAATCTCGTCGATGAAGGGCATCACCTCGCCCACTTGAACCTGGACAAAATGCCTACGGCACTTCTGGGCGATTTTGATGAAGGTGTCACAAGCCATGTCCTGCACGCCGTCATGGGTCTCTGCCGGGCAAAAAAGAATTGAGTTTAATGTTAATAAAACAAAGACACCGGAGTCATTTGGGCTCACCAGAACCATTTCAAATCAGAAAAAAACAGTGACTTGATTACTACTTTGTGTTGCTACTCTTTCGGTTCCTTATAATAAGAAAATCGTATTTTCTGCATAAGCACACTGAACTATCCACACAGGAAAAGTGAGAAGTGTTTTCCTGAATCTTTATTGAGGTAGACTAGCAGTGAATCAAAGTGCCTTACCGTGCATGAACTCAAAAAGTTTATTGACGACCGTTTTGAGGAACTTCCAGTGGGCTCGGAGGAAGCGCGGGTACTGGCCCACGATGTACATGATGTTGGAGGCAATGATGGCCTTGTTGTCCTTGCCTCGCTTCTGCTCACAGAGGCCCAGCAGGTCCTGGAGACACAGCGGGAAAAAACGACAATCGGTTAGTTATACCCCAACAAAACTCAGTACATCCATCTAGCCAATCAACACTCGCTACAGAAGAAGTGTTGGGGACCATTCCATTTCCATTCAGGTACCGACGGCTCTGGGTCCTGAACACATGCTAGATGCTTAGTTGTGCTGCGGCGCCTCCATGGTTAACGGCTTAGCAAAGACCAGTATCACTGTCCACAGGAAACTGTGCTTTGTACTTTTTGAGACCATCGCTGACTGTACACATACGTAGTACCACGGACCTTGATGACGGTGACCAGGAAGCGCTTCTCATCCTCCTCGTGCATGGCCCCACTGATGGAACCGATGGCCCAGCACAGTGTGTTCAGGTTCCTCCAGGACCACTCGGTGCCGTTCACCTGGTTGTGCAGCTTCTCGGTCATGATGCGCTCCGTGTCCGCATAGTCCAGATGGGTCAGGTAGACTGGGGAGGAAGGCAGTGTCAGATGGACTGTTTGGGTTGTGTGCTTGGTCCACTGTTGTCAACTTACCCAGTGTCTCCCTCATGTTCTTGTAGAGGTTGATGGAGTCTGTGTCCTTCATGAACTCCCGGACCACCTCCCCCTGGTCGTTCTCCACCACCAGCACCTCCTCCGGCTTGGCCATGCGGCTCACCATCAACATGCGCACCTGTTACCGGGCAGAACACACGCCAGAGAGGCAGATTGTGGTATGAAGTTATCATTATCATAGATGGACATCATCTGGGTTTCATACAGGAAAAGATAGCAGAACAGTGGGTACCTTCTTCACCAAATAAAACCTGCTAGTTGAAAAACATTTAATTAATAGTTACTGCTGCAAGGAATTAAGGAAGGCCCCGGAAGGATATTTAAAAAGACAAACTACCTAAATGTGACCATCAAAGAAAGACAAAATGTTTATCAACGTTTAACGGGAAGAATGAATAAACACCAGGGCTTTGTAAGAGCAAATCTTTTGAAATAGGGTCGACATGAAAAATGTGTGGTTGTGTGTGTTTGTCAACCAACCTTGGATAGAACAGGCAGGTAGAGGTGCCGGCGGGGGGGCACGTCAAAGTGTTGACTCCCAGAGAGCAGGGGGGACGTGGAGGTGGAGAAGGGACTCTCCCTGTACAACTCGGCAGCCAAGTGGTTCCAGTACTCCAGACAGATCTTGAAGATCTCCGTCTCCTCCACTTCAGACACCAGCAGCATGTAGTGCAGAGCCTGGAGGGGCAGGCCATATTCAACCAGAGGTATATTACAAAGTCCTGTTTTCACCATATGTCATCAAAGGTTTGTAATGGCACATTTCGGTGATTGGGGGCCTGAGAGTGAAGGACAGCGGGGCAAGCAGTGAAGGACAGCGGGGCAAGCAGTGAAGGACAGCGGGGCAAGCAGTGAAGGACAGCGGGGCAAGCAGTGAAGGACAGCGGGGCAAGCAGTGGCCCTATTGTTATTAATAGGTGTCAATGGTGATAATGTCACCTCCATGAGTGTCTCTCGGAGGTTGGGCCTCTTCTCTACCAGCTGTCCATGCTCCTTGAGGAACGTGCAGAGGAACAGGCTGAGGTTCTGGATGAAGTTCTGCTCGTCGTCTTTTCCGTTTGAGTAAGCCAGGCGGATGTTTGTGTTCAGGGGGAGCATCTGGCAAAGGCAGAGAAATGCTTAGTCATGCATTCATAGTAATATTTAAAAAGTTGAGTTCTTAGTGCTTCAATACAGTTGTAATGACAGTGAGGTGGCCAGCAGAGGTTGCTGAGTTCACATTGTCAGTGGTGTGTCAGTCATATTAATGAGGATACAGGTTGACAAAGGTGCCCGTGAATATGCGCGCACGTGGGCGTGCGTGTGTACCTGTTTGAGCTGACACATGGTGAGGGTAAACAGGTTGACAAACTGCTCCTCGTACTGGTTGACGCTCACGCCGGCAATCTCTGTCAGACACTTTAACGTCACATTGCGGAACATGGGCACGTTCAAAAACTGAACAAACAAAAGGAAACAAGGTCAGTCCCTGAGCTGGTGTTCGATAGGCACCAAACGTTGTAGTATATTCGCCTTATCTAGTTTCCACACATCAAAAACGCCTAGAAGGCAGCCTAGAAGTAATAGATCAATTGTATTAACATTTCTACTTGGCTTTCTTTATTATGAAACAAGCCTTATAAATTGTTGTTATTATGTATGTAGTCTGTCATTTGTTTTGCATGCGAACAGTCATTAGGACTGCCTTACCTTGTAAACCAAAGTGCTGATCAGTTTGGTCTCAAATATGTACCCCAGGGGAATCCAGTTCAGGAACCGCAGGAGAGTCTCTAGTGTGGCATGGACCAGAGGTGCATTCTGAGAGTTTTCCTGCAGGAAAAGGGGGTACTTAACACGTGTTGGATTTTCCATGAGCGTGGATTTAAAAAAAATCTTAAGTACTTATCAAACCGAGGCAATTGCTCCCTGAGGCATCAGCTTACCATAACAAACTGGCAGAGTTGGAATATTTGAGAGAATTCATTGCACATGCTGTTAAGACAAAGAAATCAAACATTACTAAATATATTTGACATTTTCCTTTCAATAGTTTAGCTTAAGCTCTTATCCAAAACCACTTACAGTAGTGAGTGCATACATGTCTGACCTAGCCCCCCATGGCAATCCCACCCACTACCTCTGGTGTCACAAGTGCCAGACTCTACCAAATGAGCTACATGGGACCTCGTGTAGGTCCTCTAAAAAGCATTTCAGCGTACAATTCAATCTCATCCACCTGCACCCGCACAATCAAATGTAGATACCGGAAAACTGTTATATGAAGATACCATGGAGACCAATCCTGAGGAAACCACACTAGTCCCAAAGCGATCTACTGTACAGCATTTCCAAAGACCCAAAACACAGAGGGCATAAATGAGCACATTACAGTATTGTGACCATGCTGCTGGATCCGGAGCGTGACAACTAGTGGAACTTATGTAGCGGGTTAATAGAAATGTACCTGTCCTTCAGGTGCTTGGCCTTGACCTGGGTCATCTGTCCACTGGAGAAGTCGAAGACCTCCTCGCTGAGAAGCTTTAATATGATCATGTTGTTCTGACACAGACTCTCGCTGGTGCGGCTGGCGCCCACTATGTCACTGATGAATGTGGGCCAGTGCTTGGGCCACTCCTGCTTCAGGATCTGCACAAGAAATGTTGAGCTTGGTTGGATTGGGGCTATTTTTGCAGGAGCCAGCAAGGGAGAGCGAATGTCTCTTACTGAGTGACTGACTGACTAGCCCCTGTTAAATCATGTAGTGATTAGAAACGCAGACTGCCAAACAAGAGGTCCCGTGTGCTAATCTTGTCACAGACATAACAAATGATGCATTAAGATTTGTTCCTGGTGGTGTAGTGGTTAAAGACACAACCTCTCAAGGGGGACCCGGGTTTGAATCCAGTGAGAGCAACTATGTTCACCACTTGTAATTGCAGGCTGGCTGAGCTAGACTTCTGCCTGATTCCTTTTTTCGGTTATTAATGATATGGGGTTTTGAGTACAATAATTTTTTTTTACCTGTACAAGAATCATGTTGAGTTTGGCAATATACACTCCTTCTTTCTGAAAAGCACAAAATGAAAAAGCAGATGACATTGGGGAATCAGCTAATGGAAATTGACACAGACGGCGCTTCAGTCAAGATATTCACTGGGAGGACATTACCTCCACATTTGCTGCATCAGATGAGGTCTTGATTATCAGTCCCACCACATACTTCTTTATTCCTGAAACCACATTTAATGGCACATGTCTCAGCATCTTAACACATCAATGTTTTTCTGCATATAACCTCAGTGAAATAGCAGAGGTAGTGTAGCCATGCCGTTTACACAACTTCACAGTTCGGTCCAGCATTTCCCCTTACAAAGTCGTCCCATTCCACAAAGAAATTCTAGCCAAAGTTACCTTCACATTGATTCCTAGGGAGAATCTTCCAGCGTGTTTTGATTACAGTCTCCAGAATCTGCAGTGCATAGTACTGGAAAGAAAGAGGCATAGATAATAAGTAAAGTTATACAAAACTGACTAAGATATCAAATTTACTAAATAAAAGACCAATTGAAAACCGCTTTTCAAACAGTCTTTTATTTAATAAATTGAATATCTTAGAGTCTGTTTTGTCTATAAAATACTTGGAGAGTTTATAGTTGTTCCACCCTACATCCACGTTGCTTTGTGGGTAAGGATAAGATTCTCCCACTGGGCTTGTTTTGTCTAAGCAGATTTTCAGGGGTCCAGAACAAGATTCCATCTGATGAATTAGGTGATATCACTTTTCTTTTTTCTTAATTGTTTTTTGATGCTCGAGCAGACTGTTGCCAAACCGTGTCTTCGGGTTTCCTCTGTGTAAAGGATGAAAGAACAAAAATGCACCATTTGCACACGTACTTTAGTCTTCATGTTCTGAGAGAACTCCAGGATGGTGTCAACTCGTGTCCATGCATCTGGGTGATCCTTCAAATTGGTCAGCACCTCCTGCGCCATCCGTTGCTGAGAAAGACCGGTTAAGAGATACTGTTCTCAGATTGAATTTGAAAGATTGTGACCTAAAGCGAAACCAATCACCTTAAAGCTGTCCTAAAATGCACATAAGAACTATATTATTATTTAAATTCTAAGTCAACACACACTAAAACAGTGGTTCTTAACCTGGGTTCGATCGAAACCCAGGGGTTCATTGAGTCAGTCTCAGGGGTTCGGCGGAGGTCAAGACACACATGCGACTCATATGAAATGTATTATTATGTTTTTGTTTTTGTTTGAAAATCATGCTTTGATGGTTTTGTTCTTTAAGTACAGTGATGTTGATGCACGGTTAATTCTGTGCACCAGTAAAATATGTTTTAGATTTGAAAAAAATCTTATTTTATTTTTCTAATTAAGAAGGGTTCGGTGAATACGCATATGAAACTGGTGGGGTTCAGTACCTCCAACAAGGTTAAGAACCACTGCACTAAAATGTTTGACTTGAATTGTATGTATCCAGAATAACATATAATGGTGAGTTACAGCATCCAATAATTTTTTGCCTTTGAGGGGAAACAAAGTCACAACCATTGCAATGAACCTACCATGCTCTACCAACTGAGTTACACAATACCCATATAACTTAGTGTGGAACTGAGGAACTCTCACCTGTGATCCAATGTCATAGTACATAGAGTTGACAACATTGTCCAGGAGATTAATGTCCAGTTTTTGACTGAAGTCGAGCAGCTGTCGGGCTGCATGATCCGCCAACATTGTCATATTTGCTGGCATAGATCCCTAGGAAAGGGGAGAAGGGAAGCATGATAACAGTTTACAGAACGTAACCACAGGCGCACACACACCTGAAGAAAAAAAATATCCAGAAGACTGAAATAAATGGCTGATTATCATTGCGTCTTTGTCTACAAATCGTATTATAAGAATGTAGACATAATCCCTGGGGACTAAGCTAAACTCAACCATATCATATTTTGCGCGATTAAAGTTGCGGCATTACACTAGTATAGCACTAGTATATATTTTTACACTGGAAAAATAGCGACACCCTCTAGCTAAGACCAATTGGAAGAGGTACATATATACATCAACCCCTCCCTCCATCCAGCAAAACATGAGTGCGGT
>JACXGJ010016640.1:0-12064 GCA_016801105.1 Esox niger
GGCGCATGGGCTGAAGAGCCCCCACCATACAAGGGCACTATTGGAAAATGTGTACTGGATTGGTAACATAGAAGAGGCCGTTGGGGCTGTTACTCACAAATTGGGATCCTACATTGAAGTGAAAATACCGCAGGCTAGGAGGCCATTGCAGGCTGAAATATGATCCCTACCAGGAACACATTTTTTAACAGTTCGGCTCAATAGGGTCAATGATAGACCGGCTTGAGTCTCAGTGTTTTGTCATTGGTAAACAGGGTGCGACTATGGCAGTAAGCAATGCTGAAGGTTCAGACATAATAGCCACATGGTTTGATGTACCCGGTGCAGTCCTCCATATCACACTGCTGGTAAATGATGGGTTTGAAGCTAAGGACCTACGACCGATGATAAAACAGGCAACAATGCCCTTGGACCAAGTCTGACAACCCTCTGATCTTCCACTCTCCTGAACATGATTTCACTAAAATCCTTTGTTATGCACATATGGTTGGAGAGCCTCAGGAAATAGAAGTCGCTACAAGTCAACAAGTTCAGATGGGGGAAGTGGAGGACAGGCAAGCACGGTTGAGGCAAGATATGGAACAGGTAGTCCCTGAGCAGGTATGGTCTCGACACGATACAGATGGGGGGCACAATAAATCAGCTAATCATGTGTTCATTAAAGTCAAGCCAGAGGCAAAACCGGTATTGAAAAAATAGTATTACATGAACAAGAGGCAGTAGCAGGTATTGAACCAACCATTGGGGGTTTAGCTGTGGCAGAGGTACTCGAAGAAACGATCAGTGATTATAACACACCTCTGTTTCCTGTTTTAAAGGTGGAAGTGGCGTCTGGTTCATGATCTGTGGCCCATCAGTGACATAGTGGAGGACTGTTTGCCCGAGGTCCCGAACCACCACACGCTGCTGACTAACATTCCTCCCAATGCAACATTTTTCAGTGTCATAGATTTATGCGGCGCTTTTTTCAGGAGCTTGTGTTGGAGGGAACACTACTTCAGTATGTCGATGACCTACTGATATGTGCTCCCACCCTGGAACAATGCCATGCTGACTCCACTAAAGTGTTTCAGCGACTGGAGGGAGGTCACAAGGTGTCTCAGAAAAAGCTTCAGTAATGTCTCTCTGAGGTTGAGTATTTAGGCAGGACTATAGCTCATCTGATGAAGGCCATCTCCCCGAGTCAGCTAGAGGGGCTGAGCAGTGCGCCGCTCCCTCAGACCATAAGTCAGATAACATTTTTGGGACTGACTGGGTTTAGCTCTGAGTAGATAGAGGGGTATGCTATCAAAGACACCGGAGCTTAAGAAAGACACCGGACAGCAGCTGCTGAGTGTCAAATTGAATTGGGATTGTGATGCTCGAGCAGCATTTGAAACTAGGGTCAGCTTCCGTCCATGTCATATCCATGAACAAAATTAATGCAACCAGAAGTCAGGGGAGAGCCATCTTTATTCAGCACGAGACGACGATCTTAACCTTCCATTGTACTTTATTTTCTGTCTCTCCAATGAATACAGAAAGAACACAATCTTTATACCAGAATACAAGGGAGGCGGCCAGTGGTCATAACCAGCCATTACACTCTCAAATAGCCTCCAATAAGAAAGGTTAATCTTACAAAATACCCTTGTATAGTATGTTCCAACCTATGGTCAATGGTCCTATCCATCAGGCCTGTGACAGTCACATGGGCAACTCCTAGCAGGAGGTATGGACAGGATGTGTGAGGCCCATCAGTATCAGGCAACACGTCCTATCTATGGTCCTTTGTTCAGAGCTAGTCAGCACATCTGTGTTGTGTTAAGTTTCTCAAGCCTACTTCCTCTCACTATTAAACAGGACATGCAGTCTGCTCTTGTCCTGGGCACACCTGACTACACTAAACAATTTCTGTTGTATGTTGCCAACAGGGCCAATGGATATGTTTCGGCGGTATTGATGCAGGACACTGGTAGTTGCACGTGGAGGCAGCCCATGGCGTATTATAGCACAAAGCTGGACTCGGTAGCGTAAGGTTTCCCACCATGTTATCAGGGGCTAGCTGCGGTACAGTGTGCATCTGATAAACAGTCTACCATCACCATGGGTTATCCAGTAATCATTTACACTCATTATAAAGTAACTGAGATGATAGAGCAGGGAAAGTTCGTGCTGACTAATGCTAGACTATTGGACCGTCATTGTTAACCTACCAACCTACCCATACGTTACAATATAGTGTGCTACCATTAATCCAGCAGAAAGAGTACCCCTCGACTATGAAGATGAGCCTCATGACTGTGTGGCTGTGTCTTAGACCTTTACCAGGCTTCGGCCCAACCTTCTCTCACTCCCAATTCAGGGAGCTGAGGAAGACTTATTTGTGGATGGTTCTTGCTACAGAGATGTAGATGATGATCATGCAGGTTTTGCTGTGGTCAGGAGGGACAATAGGGGGCAATTTCAGACGATCATCAGTCAAATGTGTCCACAGCCCTGCTCTGCTCAACTAGCCAAACTTCAAGCTTTAACAGCCGCAAGCAGAGGGGGGAGGCAAGATTGCAAACATCTCCACCGACTCTGCTTATGCACACAGGGTATGTCATCTGTTTGGGGCAGTGTGGAAACAGAGGGGTAATCTGGTATGGATGCCCCCAGGACGTCTCCCTAGGGAGGTGTTCCAGGCACGTCCAGCTGGGAGGAGACCTCGGGGTAGGCACCCGACTAGGTGGAGAGATTATATTTCCACACTGGCCTGGGAACACATCAGGATCCCCCAGTCGGATCTGGCAAATGTAGCTCGGGTAAGGGAAGTTTGGGGTCCCCTGCTGGAGCTGCTGCCCCTGAGACCCGATAACGGATAAGCAGATGAAGATGATGACGTGTATCATGTAAAGATAGGCTTTCTTACAAGGGTTATGTTTCTTACAAGGGACTATTGTCTATGACAGTCACATGGAAAACTCCTATCAGGAGGTATGGACAGGGTGTGTGTAGAGGGTGTGGGGCTCATTCATAACGGGCCCAGCACCATGTTCCATCTATTGTCCTTTGTTTAGAGTTAGTAAGCACTTAATGTGTAGTGTGAAGATTCTCATGCCCATATTCTATCAATAGCAACAAAGTTACCAGTGAAATGTCATTGAGGCGCAGCTCAGAAAGACCTCATTTTATATAAGCAATAAGCACTGGCGTTGCGGGTGATGCTGGGCCCGGGTGCAAGATGTCCTTATGGGCCCGGCGTCAAACTTCTCCGTAAAGCTTTGACGTTGCGGCCAGGATAGTGAGAGTCCAGGACAGATCGTGCCAATGGTTGTAACATCACCTTTGCATATTAAATTATTTACACTTAGTGTGAGACTTGAGTGTGGATCCTTGGGGGAATTAAATCCACAACACTCCTGTTGCATGTAGCAATACAATAATATTTACCAACTGTAGTGTGCTTTAAAACTTAAGACCAAACAGCTTTATAATTGCAATTTTAACTATTAATTTACAATGGTCATGTATGATAGTCGTGAAGACAGAGAACATGTGATATGAATGATCCTTTCTAACCATATCAAGTTGACTTCCTCTACTGTCCAGTGTTCCATGTCCCTGTCTCTTCCCCCTCAACACCTGCAGTTGGTCCCAGCTGTAACAGTGCAGTCTGACTGAGGGAGGTTTTTGTACGGCTCTGTATCACTGTGTGAACAGATTTACACTGTTGAGATAGTGAAAACTCTGACAGTAGTAATCTCCTGCATCTTCACCCTGGACTCTACTGATGGTCAAAGTCACTCCCAGATCCACTGCCACTGAATCTAGATGGAATCCCAGACTGAAGTATATTAGCAGAGTAAATTAGGAGTTTAGGAGCTCCTCCAGGTTTCTGTTGGTACCAGGCTAGGCACTGACGGTCAGCTGATGACTGACCATCCCAACAATTACCATACACATCACTGCTGGTTCTACATTTCAGAGAGACTGTCTGTCCTGGGAGAACAGCTTCAACTGCAGGAGTCTGAGTCACAGTGACCTGACCACTGGATTCTGAAAAATAAAATATGTACTTACAAAATAGAGAATAAAATACAGAAATAACTAGTCCTGACAATTTTCCTTGGTGTAGATTTAATTATTATTTGTAAAAATACATGTAATAAATATTACCCTTGAAGCAAAAAGCAAGTGTCCAGATGAAGATTATAATAGTCATGGTTGTTGTGGGTTCAGTTGTCATGAAGGACAGCTCTCAGTGATGAAGGTTTAAACTCACAGGGTTATAAACACTCCCAGATCAGAGAATCGTGTGCTGTAAGTACTGGACCTCATCACTATGCAAATTAGATGGTGATCTTCTCCTCATAAAACCTTATTCAGTAGAAATAGATCATGAAACTCAGAGTTTATTAGCACCATCCAATACTAGACACCAGGTCTTGCATGATTCTTCACCTGGTAATCATTTACCTGTAACAAATGATACATAACATGTACAGCATTGAAACCTATTGAGTTCATCCCTTTATGGGACACACATTAACAGACCAGATCTGTGCTGTTAATCCAACATAAGTCATACTTCTACTTTGTTCAATTGTCCATCCTTAAACCTGGTTTGTCTGAGCAGATGGGGCTATCTTGACCCCCACTGTGTAAATCTGTTCCTTTCAGGATGCAAATAGGCCCATTGGTGTGAGATTACGATGTCCCAATTTCCTGAAAATGTAATAAATATATTGTCTGTTGTGGGTTTAAATGCTATAACATATGATTTGCATCAATGTTGTTTAGCTCAGACAATACTATCTCTAACAAAGATACAATATATTATTTCTTTATATTCATGGTAATATGATTATGTAGCATATAGATAACTGTAAAGAGGAATTCCCGTTTGTTTCCACCTTCAGTGATCATTGGTAAAATACTGCCCCCTGCAGGTAGTGTTAGTGTAGTTTGCTGTGCGGACTAAATGCTGAAACACAGGACTGAATCTTTTTTTCTGTTTCACTTATTTTTCTATCTTCTCTGTTTCTCCTTTAAGATTGGATCACATCAAGCGCTTTCTTTATTTCTGTTATTCATTTATACTTCTCCAAAAATGTAGGCTTTCTGTGGCTAACTTGATCTCTGCTTTCTAATGTCCACTAATGGAGGGTTTTGCGAGTTGATATGTAGCTCAGTGGGAAAGCTGAATGATCTGGGATATAGTTTTTTCATTGAAGATATTGTACCTGGGATAGATAGAAGGAGGGTTTAGGGGAGTCCTTGATTCTCCCAGGACAAGTTTTCTGGGTTAACTGTGACTTTGCTGTAGGGCTTTCATAGACCTGATATATAATGTTGAGTCAATCACATACCCTTTAAACACCTGGGAGGCACTGGGCAGCTGAAGGTGATCCAGCACCTTGTAAGCTATGTCCCCTCCCTACCCTCAAACTGTCCTATCTCTCAAAACAAATGCTCAACCTCAACTTTAGTCTAAGGGAATCCCTTGAAGATTGACATACCTCGCCAAGCAAAGGCTAGGGGATGTTATCACAGTATGGCATCTCCAGAACTTTAATTAGCATTGACTAGAGACGCAAATAAAGAGATTAGACAAATACATGTAAATTACTTAGGCTTGGCTAGGACCCTGAGTCCGAATCCTTATTTAACATTTCAAATTTTATGAAAATAACCTGGGTTTTAGTTAATTTATTTCCAGATACCAGGTGTCATAGAAATCTCAAGTCAGAATTCTGTAAGGCAAGTAAGGTAGGGATCAAATTGCTCTTAAACAAATACAGTTTATTAATATTTGCAAATAGAGACAGAAAGAGACTAACTCAAGATCAGTGACAGTCAGTCTGACGTACAGTTTGGAAACACCTTTTGTATGAGCAAGAAGGTGGGACAACATCTCACATAATAACTGACCTTTAAGCAACACATGATTATGGTCTCAATCAGCCCAGTTTGTTGCTTTGATTAGTTTAGCTCTGCATTAACACATCATACATATTCATACTGTCTAAATACATGGACACAGTACTTCACTATCAACACATTACTTAGCTAGTGATTTTTTACTTTCCTCGACAATGGTAACATTTATCAATACATGCACATACCATTTGACAGAAAACAGGTTGGAACAATAACTGATAATTTCTACAAATATATAACAAATATCTCCATGTCATTACAATTGTAGATACACTGTAACTGGATGTTTCCAGTATCTTTCTCTCAAACCCCCTTTATTAAGACTACAAATACAGAGCTATTCATCTGATGCAAAGATATGAGAATCAGTTCTTTAAATAACAAGAATACAGATCTGACCTGTAAAACAAAATCCTTGTTTTGTGTCTGCCCTCAATGTGAATTGGGTCTCACAGAAAAATGTAAAAGTTTTTAAAAAAAGTTAAAAGTATAAAATTACTACTGATGGGCAGCTCGACACTCACGTTCGATACTGTCCTGATCTGTTCGACACTCGCTGCATCGAAACAATGTTCTGAGACGTGTTCCAAAACACATCTGGTCATGTGACGCTGGGTGCCTGAAACAGTGGTGCTGGTTATGCTTCAAACACGTCACTGCCTCAGGTGTAAAAATCTGTGGCAAAACCAAAAACGTTGAATTAATGGTGGGTTGTTGCAAGACAGTTATAAGATTATTTAGAGATAGAGATTCAGAAAGAGATCAAGGTTTCATTCAATAACACGTGACAGTGTTGAGACCCGGCATCATGTGAAGATAGGTTTTCATAACAAGTCTCATAAGAGATATAACATGCACCATGTCATTTGACCCAACAGAGAATACAAGAAGGTGAATTCTATGGCCGAATGGTATTACAGCAGTCTTGTGATGGTGATGATGATTGTGCGGTTTGAAACAATAAACAGACATTAGAATTTGGTAGGGATTCTCCCAATACAGTTGTCATAGGGATGGAGATTTGGAGTGTATGCTTTAAAGTAATTCAGAATGTATTTGATTTCACTTTTTCGAGTGGTAATGAAACTGACTGCAGTAATGTAATTTGCTTTTCATCTAAGCATTCCTCCATTATGTTTTAAATGATAAAGGTGTGTGGGTGAGACCGGTTTCATTCCTATTTCACATCCTTTTGCAATAAATGGGACTTTATTTGAACAACAAATAGACAACAACAGAATTTACTACACCACTTGTGAAACAGAGTAATAGGAAATGTTTCTACTTTTGCTAAATAGAGCCTTTTTTTTAAATGATTGACAGGGCTAGCCCTAATCATACATTTTTCGGGAAACATTGTTCCGATTCAGTGAGTGTCGGTAGGGTGTCAAACCTCTTAACAGAATGGAGCATGTGCATAGCAGCCCATCACCACTCGAGACATTGTTCCAATGCAGTGAGTGTTGAAAGAACTGGAACAGCCCATCAGAACTTTTCAACATGTTTTTTTTAAACAATGCATCCATTATAATGATTTGGATTATAATGTTGTGCCCTCCACATCTGCCAAAGTCCATGCCAGGATGAAAGGGGACACGATTTCCGCCAGGTACTGGTGAAATCAATGCCCCAGTGTCAATCAAATTACATAGTACAGTTGATATAAGATATACAGTTGAGGGAAAAATAGTTGATCCCCTGCTGATTTTGTAAGTTTGCCCAATGATAAAGAAATTATCAGAATATGATGTTAATGGTACGTTTATTTCAACAGTGAGAGACAGAATAACCACAAAAATAATCCAGAAAAACACGTAAAAAACTTCATATTGATTTGCATTTAACTGAGTGAAATAAGTATTTGATCCACTCTTAATCAGAAAGATTTCCGGCTCTCAGGTGTCTTTCATACAGGTAACGAGCTGAGATTAGGAGCACACTATTAAACGGAGTGCTCCTCTGTTACCTGTATAAAAGAAACCTGTTCACTGAAGCAATCCATCGATCAGATTCCAAGCTCTCCACCATGGCCAAGATCAAAGAGCTGTCCAAGTAAATCCAGGACAAGATTGTTCGAAGTATGCATCCGTGCACGCTTTTTGGGCCAGGAAGATTAGATAAACATTCAACTGGCTACATACAATATTCAGTATGTACATAATAGTAAGCCTAAACAAAAACTGTTCATGGTAAAATTGTGACTGTTTCTGATGAATTTCAGTTTATTATGTTTCTGGTGTGCATGCTTTTGGTGGAAATAATATAAGCTTAATCAAAACCCCTTGTACAGTAAAAGAGTTGAGGTTTCCACGATTCTCATCATTTCACTTGACGATAAAGTCAGTCATCATTATCTATATTGATAGTTATTGTATTGAAATATGTTTTTGTGCCATGAAATGAATTAGCGTAGTAACGGAGAATGTCATATTCAGTCTCGCTAGCAACTGCTAAATTCTTATGACTACTGTTAGCTCCCTGTTCTGATGATGTCCACAAGAACAAAAAGTTATGCAACCAAAAGTCAGGGGAGAGCCATTCTTTATTTCAGCATGAGACATTGATGTTAACAGAGTTCTCTCTCTCTCTCTCTCTCTCTCTCTCTCTCTCTCTCTCTCTCTCTCGTGCTTCTCCAAAGAATACAGGAAGTTCCACAGTACTTATAAAGGGAGGCGGCCTAGGGTCAAACCCAGCCAATTACCCTCCAATAAGAAAGGCCTAAATGACCCTTGTATGGGATGTTCCAGCATATGGTCAATGGTCCTATCCCTCAAACCTGTGATAGTCACATGGGCAACTCCTAGAAGGAGGCATAGACAGGACGTGTGTTCTATCTATACACCTGTGCTCAAGAGTTAATTAGTACCTCTGTGTTCTGTTGAGTTTCTCAAGCCTACTTTCTCTCACTACCTAGGATGTTAGTAGATACTAGTAAGCCCATTACTGGCTAACTGGCAAAAGCCATAGTTCATTGACACTATTTGTGGTGGAGAACAACTTGAAATGTTAGTCAGTTCCACACAATGCTGACTGGTGTATAGTGAGTTGTCAAACATTTAGCACCTTGGCATAGTGGTTAAAGACAGTGCCAGTCTTGTGGGACCCTCATGTTTGAATCCAGTGAGGATGGTGATATTTGTTCATTTGAATTGTGGGCCACAATAAACCTTTGCGGTTATAGTGCGACTATTTCTTGAGGATATTCTAAGTATGCATCTGGGCATGCATTTTGTGTCAGGATAGACAAAAACTTAGCTGGCTACAACATTCAGTAGCTACGTTACTGTAAGCCTAAACTAAAACTGTTTACGGATATACATTATTGTGACTATTTCTGATGGATTCCACGATTCTCACGTCTTTTCACGAAAAAGTCAGTTATCACCTATTGATGGCCATCCGAGGCTTCATTAGCTTTAATTTAGCAGCAGGATATTAAGCTGCACTGTAAAAAAAAAACTGTCAAATAAATGGCAGCTATGGATGCAAAACAAATACCCTGTTTGATACCTTCAATAAAGTGTCAACACGATCAAGATAATACAAATAAATGGCAAAAACAATAAATTTACCTCAATTTTCATAAAAGGTTTTGATGAGAAACATTTTAGCAGGTTTTTCCCTAATTTTAGAAGAGACATATTTAATAATATCAAAGTTTAACTTTTGATTGTGTTTAGATTTTATCTCTTAAATGTCAATTAATATAAAACATTTACATTCTAAAATACGATAATGAATCTTGTTTTGTAGACTTACAGTACAAACCTTATATTAATAGAAAATTTAAACTATTGTACTGCTTAACACAAGTCTCAAAAAACTGACTCCACCCAGACATCTTCTGACCACACCCACTCTTCCTCTGATCCCCCTTTCTCATTCTGACTCCATCCACTCATCTTCTACCACTCCCCCTGGTCTTCCCTGCACGTACCCCCAAGTACACTTCTCCCAAGTACACTTCTCCCATTCTCCCATGCTTTTTTCCCAAGCCCCTGGACCACAAAGGAGAGAACTTGAAAGATAGTGGTGCCTGTCTTTCAAGTCATTACATGCAAATATTTAAATGAGGAAGTTAATGATAAGGATTTGTTAATACATGTGTCATTACAGCCATCTCATGATCTTGCCAGTCAAAGAGGTGAGAGCAATTCTTCCACAATAGATGACAGTGGTGCCTCATTTTTGCAACGGCAGGTCTGTAATCAGTTGACAGTTGTTGGTGCTGTTTTCCTCCAATTTACAAAGGAACTCTGTTACCACATTGTCTCTGTCTCTCTCTGTAGAGTCGACCCAAGAGCCGCCTCTGTCTTCCTGGAAAGGTGAATGCTGTAGACAAGAACAATATCAAGGATCCCATGTAGAAAAATAACTACTGGCAATACTGTGAGATATAGTGAGGTTGTGCTACTACTCATGCGATCTCTGTCTCTTTTATCTTTTCTTTAGGCCTTATGTCAGATCTGGGCCCCCCCCAGCCCATCTCTACATCCTCTTCAACAGAAGGGCAACAAAGATAAACAAGGAAAGATGCACAGGCAAAGACAAAGTCAACACCAAGCTCCTTGGGTAAAATACACCACACACATTTATCTGTACGCTCAACTTTTGTTTTAAAATAATGTGGTATTATGTGGTCTTCTAGTTTCATGCCTCACAAATAAATGTTTTTTCCAGGTTGCCTAACATAGGAAACGTGTTTATTACACTCTGCCCTACAGTGCCTGTTGGAACTGGCTGAGACAGCTGAGACAGCAGGACATCTGGAGTTCCTACCCCTCTTTTACACTGCTTCGGTACACTACGGAACAAAGCCCCTCCTCAAATATCACAAGTGGAAACCTAAAACCTTTAAAGTTCTATGTGTCCTATAAAACCTATAAGGGTTGTTTGTCTGTCTTGAAAGATTTCCATTTGGTCCTATATGCAACCCTTTTTATAAAGGCCATAATATGTGTAATTTATGTCTGATCTGTACCAAGGCTCCTTTTCTTCCAAGATATTTCAATTCAGGATTAGCATATAATTCCGCCACGCATAGAGGTCTTTTTTATTAAAGACATGATGTTTGCAAATACAGTACTTGCACTTTATGTATGCATCCTTATCTTTACTGACAGTATTATCTTTATCTATTACTGTAGTCATAAAAAAACACCAAGTCATGAGATTTCTTGACATTATTTATTTAGAGGCAGAAATGTAAGCACAGGATAAAGAATTTCCTTTCTCCCTCCACAGCTGTTTTGCTGAATTACAGACTGCAAGGTTTTCTGAAGGCCCATGTAAATCTAGGATAAGGGAAAAGAAGAAAATGCTTAATTCATTCAAATAGACTTTGTCACTAATATTAAATGACAGTGAAATCAATATAAAACCAGATTGATGTGGTTTATTTGAAAATGTTAATGTCTTCAGCAAATTATTCATGTCCTTATCTGAAACTAGACTGTCATCAATAAGTGGTGCATACTAACAGAAGCTACTAAAATGTTCACGTATTAACAACAGAGGTTAGAAAATGTGTTGAAATAAATTCTTTGTATTCATCTTTGAATACAATACATGAATGAATAGACTTAAATATATTGAATAATAACATTTACTCAATCGGTTGGTCTTTTGAAAGTGTGGTATGTGTATGGTAATCATATCTGCATTCAGCTTTTTTTATTTATTTCTTGTATTACAGCGTAAACATCTGGTGACAATGCTGCTCTTCTGGGACCAGCAGAACCACTCGACCCTGTCTATGTAAATCTCAGTTTCACACCCACAGCTCCAAGTCCAACAGTTGAACAGTTTCACTACCCTGGACTGGCCCAGATGTGAGGGAGTGGACTCCATGACCTGAGTCCATGGTGGAGACAACAAATATGCCACTAAGTTATTCTAGTGAGTGTATGAAGTTTCCACACACCTTTTGATGTCATTAAGATCCGGGGTTTCCATTGTTTGACCCACGTGTTAAATCCTAGCATCATTAAACTGCAGTGCATTTTATATAGTGTATTGTGTTTAAAGTAAAATATGGGACATGGAACCATAGGACAATACAGGGACTGTATGTGGCCAGTAGATGGAGACAAAGGACCATTTTGTTATTCTTTGAGGAGCTGTTTGGTTACTTACCTGCACCCATATCATCCTAAGAAGG
>JACXGJ010016641.1:0-12064 GCA_016801105.1 Esox niger
CACAGAATGAGGGTGGGGCTGATGGACCAGTACATAATGAGAACAAAGGATGAGGATGGAGCTGATGGGCCAGTACATAATGAGAACACAAGATAAGGGTGGGGCTGATGGGCCAGTCCATAATGAAAACACAGAATGAGGGTGGGGCTTATGGGCCAGTACATAATGAGAACACAGGATGAGGGTGGGGCTGATGGGCCAGTACATAATGAGGACACAGAATGAGGGTGGGGCTGATGGGCCAGTAAATAATGAGAACAAAGGATGAGGATGGGGCTGATGGACCAGTACATATTGAGTCAGAGAGTAGCTGTTGTGGTTGTAGATCTAGTTGTAGTAGTAATAAAAGTGGTAATAGTGGTTGTAATATTTGTAGTAAGTAAAGTAGTAGAAGTAGTAGTGGTGGTAGTAGTAGTGGTAGTAATAGTTGTAGTAGTGGTAGTAGTAGAGGTAGTAGTGGTAGTAGTAGTGGTAGTAATAGTGGTAGTAATAGTTGTAGTAGTGGTAGTAGTAGTAGAGGTAGTAGTGGTAGTAGTAGTGGTAGTAATAGTGGTAGTAATAGTTGTAATAGAGGTAGTAGTAGTAGTGGTTGTAATAGTAGTAGTTGTAGAGATATTAGTGATGGTGGTAGTAGTCGTAGTAGTAACAGTAGTGGTAGTAGTATTAATAGCTTGTGTTTTACACAGGGACATTTGAATATGTTTTACTGACTCTGTCATATACTTCACCACTCTATTCAGTTGTTCCACTGTCATCCCCATCCCATCTCCAGCCCAGAGAGACTGCAGAAAGAGTAGGACCACAACCCTCATCGCTGCACACATCTGAAACACACACACACGCACACACCCACACACACAAATTGGGATACAACTTTTGACCTTTCGGGCCTGTTCCTTCCCAAGGGTGCTGAGAGTAAACCAAATCTACAGTTGTGCTCATAAATTTGCGTACCCTGGCAGAAATGGTGAAATTTTGTCATTGATTTTGAAAATATGCCTGATCCTACAAAGAAACTGTCTTTTATTTAAGGATAGTGATCATATGAAGCCATTTATTATCATATAGTTGTTTGTTTCCTTTTTAAATCAGAATGTTAACAGAAATTACCCAAATAGCCCTGTTCAAAAGTTTACATACCCTTGAATTTTTGGCCTTATTACAAACTCATAAGGTGACACACACGGGTGAAAATTACAATTAAAGGTTATTTTCCCACATCAGTGGCTTTTTAAATAGCAATTAGTGTCTGTGTATAAATAGTCAGTGAGGTTAGCTCTCACATGGATGCACTAAGCAGGCTAGATACTGAGCCATGGGGAGCAGAAAAGAACTGTGAATAACACTTGCATAACAAGGTAATGTAACGTTACAATGATGGTAAAATATATAAAAAAAGATTCATAGCCTTGGAAATACCAGGCAGTACTGTTCATTCACTTATTAACAAGTGGAAAATTCAGGGGCTCTCTTAATACCAAGCCAAGGTAGACCAAGAATGATTTCAGCCAAAACTGCAAGAAGATTTGTTTGGGACCAGCTGATCCAATACAGCACAGTGCACCACAGGACCAGGATATGTACACAGGACCCTGTTCTTCTAAGTTATAGACTTTGCCATGATAAATGTGTACATAATATATAGGGACCTCCAGAACAATGAAAATATGCCAACCAGCAGCCTCCACATTCACAAGGTCTTTGTGCAGCAGCTGTGGCTGAGTTGTGTGGGCTCTCCTGAAGATTTAACCATCCTGAGGGAGCCTGGACATATCCCTGTTCCAATCTCCAACGCTTCCAGATAAGTAGTTAATTCCAAAATAAATGAAGTAATCCCCTATTCATGGCACCCCTTAAAACATTTCCAAAGAGTTAAAAAAAAGAAGAGAAGGCTGCCATCTAGTGGTGGATTTTGTAAGTACAATATAATGGAATATATTCAGGGACCCGTGTGGACATTTTGAGTGATTTTAAGAGTTTTTGAGAAAAATACTGATGTGGACGAGAGTAAATAAAATGCCATGTTCATTTTATTATTTAATATTTTCTAATCCAAACAACTTGTAGTTATTCTGAACCCCTGGGTGTATCTACATGTCATGTAAAACTGAAAAACATATTATATTTTTCTTTTCCTTTTCAGTAAAAAAACTTCCTTTTTGAATATTTCACATTATTATTCATGTAAGAGTCTCACAACATGTGTTTTCAACACATCCTTCATGTTGCTGAGGGTCTGCAGCATCCCAGAATATAAAGCACTTACTTTTAAAATACATCATGACCATTTGAGGGGCCAACATTTCAAGATAGTTATTGTTCGGCAGAATTGAAAATCCTAGTTTTTTTTAGGGTTAACCTGATCTTCACCCCATGCCTAAAATGTAATTTAAGTGAGGACATCAAAAATGCCTCATAAGATTGCATGTTGTAAAGTATTGATCTGTTACCTTCATCCTTTTAATTGTTAATTTGTAATGTATTTCTCAGTGGGTAAATGTTTTAATTTCATGAAAATTTGAATGGTTTAGGCATATTACTTTTACCCCTTTATGTTTCACTATTTCCTACCGCTTTAAATTGTATTGGATCCCAAGGCACACTTGCAAAAGAGAACCGGTTGTCAACGGACTTCTCTTGAATAAATATATGTGTGATGTTACTGTACCAGACTTGTTTTACTAGTAATTAATGCTGACTTTCTGTAGCTATTTTCTACCGAGCAAACAGTCCCCTCCTCCATGTGTATCAACATATAATACATCAATATTTACAATACTGTATACACAACTGTACTCCATTCTTATCTTTATTCACATTACTATCTTTATTTGTATTTCATCCTTGTCTTTTTGCATTGATCTGACAAATAAGAATTTAAACAATGTTAGTGTATATTGACGTTACTATAATGTATATAGATGTTACTGTGAATTAATGTATTTGACCTGAGTTGGTAAATTAAGTAAAAACTAAAAGTAGATTTTTACCGTTGTGGAGAAGTAGCTGTAGTACTAGGTCTTGGGTAATAGCCTGAAGTAATTGCTGTAGCAGTTGGTAGTAGTTGTAATAGAGTTGAGTTTGTTCTCTGGAATTGAGAGGTGGAGAGACAGAGGTGTTTAAATAGGACCGGGGAGTGGTCTGACTATCTGTCAGGATATTGCGCATTGATATCATTCTGCAATTACATATGTTGTGCACATTTTAATTTTTTTTATTTGTTAACATTTCAGGTTTATATTTCATAAAAATCCTCTAAATTATACAGTTGCTGGTCATATAATTAGAATATCATCAAAAAGTTGATTTATTTCAGTAATGCCACACTCTAATCAGCTAGTTAACTCAAAACACTTGCAAAGGCCTTTAAATGGTTTCTCAGTCTAGTTCTGTAGGCTACACAATCATGCAGAAGACTGCTGACTTGACAGCTGTCCAAAAGACGACCATTGACACCTTGCACAAGGAGGGCAGGACACAAAAGGTCATTGCTAAAGAGGCCGGCTGTTCACAGAGCTCTGTGTCCAAGCACATTAATAGAGAGGTGAAGGGAAGGAAAAGTTTACAAGCAATCGGGATAACCGCACCCTGGAGAGGATTGTGAAAAAAATAACATTTAAAAATTTGGGGGAGAGTCACAATGAGTGGACTGCAGCTGGAGTCAGTGCTTCAAGAACCACCCCGCACAGACGTAAGCAACACATGGGTTTCAGCTTTTGCATTCCTTGTGTCAAGCCACTCTTGAACAAGACACAGCCTCAGAAGCTTCTCATCTGGGCAAAAGACAAAAAGGACTGGACTGCTGTTGAGTGGTCCAAAGTTATGTTCTCTGATGAAAGTACATTTTGTATTTCCTTTTGAAATCAAGGTCCCAGAGTCTGGAGGAAGAGAGGAGAGGCACAGAATCCACAATGCTTGAAGTTTAGTGTAAAGTTTCCACAGTCAGTGATGGTTTGGGGTGCCATGTCATCTGCTGGTATTGGTCCACTGTGTTTTCTGAGGTCTAAGGTCAACGCAGCCGCCTACCAGGAAGTTTTAGAGCACTTCATGCTTCCTGATGCTGACCAACTTTATGGAGATGCAGATTTCATTTTCCAACAGGACTTGGCACAAAGCTACCAGTACCTTGTTTAAGGACCATGATATCCCAGTTCTTAATTGGCCAGAAAACTTGCCTGACCTTGACCGTATAGAAAATCTATGGGGTACTGTGAAGAGGAAGATGTGATACTCATACTGATTTTGGGGTTTTCATTAGTTGTCAGTTATAATCACACAAAAAAAGAAATGAACACTTGAAATATATCAGTCTGTGTGGAATGACTGTATACATTATACAAGTTTCACTTTTCGAATGGAACTACAGAAATAAATAATTATATGACCAGCACCTGTACATGTGACTCAAATGAACTGAAATTAAATATCACCAAAAAAATGTATACACACAATTATTGATTACTTAGTTAATTTAAGATTGCCTATAAATTGTTGCTGAACCTTGAACTAAAATGACATAATGAAATTGGGGGTTAGATTTTCTATTAACTTTGTTTTACCATGTATGTATACACTAAGATTTTAATTTTTTATTTATAGCAACAACCTTGGAGCAGATAGGGTTAACAGTCTTTGTCAGAGCAGAATGACAGCAGGGTTTGTCACCAGGCACCTTCGGGTTTTAAACCACTAGGCTAAATACCTGAATTTGATCTGTAATGTCAATAGAAAAGCTATCTCTCTGAGCCTTTTTTTAAAACCTTGACATGTGATTGAATTAAATGTTTGGTTTGGAGATGAGGTCAGCCACTCCATATAGTCCAAAGTTCATAAAGAATATTTCAATCTGATCACGTAATCAACACAGAATAAGTAAATTCAAGGATCTCTCCAGTTAGGAAGCCTACTAATATAGTCTCAAGAGCATGCTGGAGATACCAGGAGATATGTCATTAGACAAGGAGAGCTGGACAGGGCCATATATGGGCATCAACCCAGCAGCAGGACCGGTATCTGCTCCTTTGTGTGAGGAGGAACAGGAGGAGCACTGCCAGAGCCCTACAAAATGATCTGAAGCAGGCTGATGTTTCTGACCAAACTTTCAGAAACAGACTCGATGAGGGTGGCATAAGGGCCCGACATCTTCTAGTGAGAACTTTGCTCAGCCCACGTTGGCAATTTAAAAGAAAATCTAAGTATAATGTTCAGAAATGAATGAGAGCAAATGTCACCAGTTGCCTGCAGTTGTTTCTTTTAATGTGGTAAGAGTTTTGGTCAAGTGACCTTTATCGTAAATGATTGAATGGTTTAAAATAAATATTATTTGGAGGGCACTGTTGCCGGGAACACTGTTGTTTACAAGGATTAGGAAATAGTTTAAATCACCTGCTTCATAAGCAACATATGTAAGCTGAATATGTTTGTAAGTACAGACCCCAATGTTAAAATGTGATATATGTGTATAGAAAAGCATAATGCTATGTATAAAAAGAGAGAAAGTACATATAGACAAGAATCGCAAGAAATATACTGCATTCGTTGTGATACATTCTGCTCAGGAAACAAATATATATTCATTATCCAAAGCTCCCCTCTCATTTGGTGATGGGATATTAGAATCGTACCGCTGGAGAAATTAGAGGAAATTACATGCTCAGGGACACAACATCAGACTGATTGGAAAAGATAACTTTTTAGTGAAAAAACTTTTTTAGTGAAAGATAACTTTGGTAAAATCCATTTTCAGTCTGTCTGTGTCTATCTTGACATTTTGGCTTCTAAAATGGTCTTACTTTACAGCAAAGTATATTGTTTTATATCTATGGATTCTGCATAATCTCTACTACAATCTTAAATGATGTAAAGATGAACTATGATTCTATTGACACTCAGAAAAGTTAAATTGTGATATATTTTTAATACATCAAAAAATATAAGTTCATCTCTGTTATATTTTCCCATAAATTCCTCAAACTATCAAACAATTTAGAATAAGAATGAAAACACAATATTCTGATTCTTCTATGTGTTGAGACCCAAGGTAAAAGTGTGTTGATGGGGAAAATATAAAAAAATATCTATATACATTTTGAGTACTTTTCCCTTTTTAAATTAACTGCCAAACAAGATCCCTAATCTCAAATCAAATCACCTACAATGTTTTATTTCATAAATTTATTTTCTTGTAGGAATTGTAGCAACCACAAGAAGGCACTCTACACAAATGTTTGATCTTTGGGTAAAAAAGATAATGTACGCGGGTCACATCGCATCATGTACGCAGGCCACATCTCATCATGTACGCGGGTCACATCCCACCATGTACGCGGGTTACATCGCATCATGTCTCGGGTCACATCGCATCATATATTCTGTTGTTCACCTTCCACACCTCACAGATTATTGTTCGTCGTTAAGAGATTTTTTTGCATAAGAATATGAAGTATTATCGAATCACTATTTCTCTTATGTTTTTTCCTTTCACCTGCCTCACTTTTACACAATCGCACCATTGCATTTCCATAAACTGTTGACTTAATAATGCAACCAGACCCTTTATTTATCACACCATTTTTTTCAGATCCCCAAGAGCCTTATCAGACTGAATTGGGAACGTTGGTGAACAGCGATCTTTTCATTTATTCTGTTTATCCTGGTTAATGCCTTCTGGTAGGTTCTCCCATCTCTGCAAAAGAGCTCAGAAGCTATGACAGAGTTGCCTTTGAGTTCCTGGTCATCTCCCTGACCAAGGCTCTCTTTGACCAGCTACTTAGTTTTTGCGGATGGGAGCTAGTCCCTAAGAGCTTTGTGTTGCCTGACCCACAGGGAGATGCACGACCAGATAACGCAACCCAGTCCAACAGTCTACCCATCTAACCAGAATTATGTTAAGCAAATATGTCTTGCGAACCGGAATTTGAACTCAAGTTAATGTGCTTTTACCTTTTCCGGTTACAGAACACAATGCGGGTTTTACATGGCTTTTGCAGCTAGGGCTGAAGGCTAGAACTTACATTGGGCCGGTAATCTGTTCACGTTCAATGAAATCAAACATTTCACTGCAACATGGATTTTATGGCTAATACATTTGAACAAATACTAACATAAGGAAACTTAAGAAATGTCAGTGTTTAGGACACACTACATACATTTCCCTAAATTCTTTCTTTGCCATTTTGTCATGATATCATTCATCACAATGAATTTTTGTCTGGATTATTATACACTGTAGGAAAAAATATTTGGCATGGCTTATCTAAACCGGACATTGGTCACCAGTGATATCCGTGGGTTACAGGAGGGTGATGTGCTCATGGGGATGGCGGTCATAGACTTTCAAAACAGATAAACTTTTTTTTTTGGTCAAAGACTATTTTCGCTTTTCATTAGGGCACTGTTCATTACAGTAGAGGATATCACTGTCGCGCCCCCGCCTCCGCGAGCGCGCAGAGGCAGGCGCTCGCTTCACTGAGTTGCCAGCGCCCACCTGTTTCCAATAAACATTCACGCACCTGTTCCCAATCACCCCTTCACCACACCGTATTCATACAGCTCCCTGTCACCTCTCCCCATGCCACATCGCGCTCTTTACCTACGCTCGATATTCCCTGTACCGACCCATCGCCCGTCCCCGTCTATTCTGCCTGCGACCTACCCGTACGTCTTATCGCTGCCCGAGTCCTGATCCTCTACCGGTTTCCGACTACTCTGCCTGCTCCCTGACTACTCCTGCCGCCCGCTCGTGTATCGACCTACCGCCCGTCCTTGCCCATTCTGACTACCGCTCGCTTGTGCCTTCGTCACGTTAACCGTCTCCCTGCCCGTCCCCGACCTCTCCGCCTGCCTCTCCCTCACCTCTCCAGTCCGCGCATGAATCCTTACCTGCTGTCGTGACAATCACATTGGAAAGTAAACAGTAAGCGAAAAGCAAGAAGCAATCAAAATCCTTAAAAAGGCTGTTAAACAAAATTAACAGTCTTGGTTTAAATCTGCTGGTTAAATCTAGCAAACTTTTAGGATTTGACAGCTTAGTGCCAATTGTGTCATGACTGTAACTGGGAGGTTCCACGTCTGCCTGTTTTCGTGTTTTCTATGTTCTTGTATTTTGATTTCTGTTTCTAATTTTCTATTATCTTGAACATATCTGTCCTTTGTTGTTAGCCCAATTGTGTCACACATTTGTTCCCAATTAGCATTCTCTACTTGGTCTGTTCAGTTCTGTTCACTCTTGAGGCATTGTTTGCCTGCCTGCCTAGCGTTTATGGTACTGTTTCCCGTCTGTATGGGTTTACTGTTTCCACCATTTGCCTGCCTGACCATGATTTCTATTCCAAACCCTTTAATAATTAATAATTCTACCTGTTGCTCTGCTTCTGGGCCCACATCACTTCTGCCTTTGCTGAGTGATTCATGACAGTAACACAGGTCGAGGAAACTGTCATCGCTCATCTTCAAAATGGTCCATTAAATGTTTTTTTATTTTTTATATCCCTTCCTCACTGGAGCTGCATTTTTAATATGTAATTTGTTGTTTGCTTGCTCTATATTCAAACAGCACCGTCAAATCTCACCTCCAGGTCAGTCTCAAGAGACTAAAGTATTTCCCTTAACACACCCACAGTCCAAGACTATATTGTGAAATTCTCTCAATTGCAATTTCAACATTGAGTTATTAACACTTATGTTACATCAGTTTGTATCTCCTGAGGCAAGATCAGGCTTTTCTATTCAAGCCTTTTCGCTGCCTGTTCAGTTTTCATTGTGAATTCATGGCACAACCCGACGCTCCGGCTGCCATCATCCTGCTACCAAAAACCATCACCAACTACGACAATCTTGATCAGCCCACAGCACTTTATCAACACCGATGGTAAAATGCCTACAGTATTAAGGTGAAGCAGTTGGTGTTAGGTTTCTTCAGGGGTTAGGGTCAGGGTGCGTTTGCAGTTAAGGTTGTTGAGGTTAACGTTAGGTTATGGATAGGAAAATGTTAGGTTTAGGGTTACGGAAAATAATTTATTTAGAAAAACAAATGTGTGTCTGTATGTTGATGCTAATCTTGTGTGTTTCAGAGGAATGCAGATATGACGCGAGTTGTACTTCTACTTTCACTCTGGGGTGGAACCCAGGTCGAAGCTCAGATCACTACACACACCTTAGTTGAGCTGATTAAACAAATGAAATGTGAGTGCTGTGTTCCTTCATAACCATATCATCTAATTGTTAACTTTGCACTCCTGGATGACTAATCTAACTTGCATCACTGTATGATGCAGAATTTCTCTCAATGCAAATGGAAACCATGTACTCTTCTATGTCTGTGTTAGTCTCCCCTTCTATCTCTAATTTTCTGCTCTTGTTTAGATACGGGCCAGAGAAAGGTCAAAATGCCATGGCTGGCAGACTTACCAAAGATCAATGCACAAAAGGACTGTTTAATTTAAATGTTAACCCAGAGGAGGTGAAGAAACTAAAGGAAGACAGCATTCCTGCAAAGGTCAAGATTATTGCAGCCAAACCATCAGCACATCACGCAGAGTATCATCTCCTAGACAACAGGCTATCTCTCTCCCCCATACATCAACTTATACAGAGCAGTGAGGACTGTATAATCTTCTACACCAAACTCCCTCCCTGCCTGGAGTCATGTATGAAAGTAAATGGACCTAAAAGTGTCATAGTTTCCCTTGAAAATGCATTTAAGGGTAGGAACAGAAACTATATGGCATTTGTTTATGAGAAAGTCTGGGAACCTGTCTCTGGTGGGGCGAAAGAAAATCCTGGAAGAACTGAAGTCGTAAAATCTTTTGAGGTTATCAATAATATTATGCCCTTATATCGCTGTAGCGAGAACAACTGTTATCGTTGCACTGAGTCCAACTCAATGACAGACAGATGTTTGAAGGACTACATGGAGGGTGATATTGGCTAATTGGCTTGAGCTCAGCCCATGAACCCTCTGGCCTGTATATTTACACATACATACATACATACGTACATACGTACGTATGTATGTAAGTGTATAAAGACAAATGTCAATCTTCTTTTCTTTTTCCATCACTTTTCACCTCTTTCCCTTCGTACCTCGTTCCATCCATTGTTATTCCCCAGCATCATAGTTCCTCCCCTCTTTTTCCCAGCTGTTTCTCCAGCTGACCAGTAGGGGGTGATAATACATGCTTTAATAATGTTAAGGCAGTGAGATGTTTCTCCAGCTGACCTGTTGGAGGGTTCCTCCACCCAAGGAGGGAATAGACAGGGACCTGGAATATAAAAAAATACAAAAACAGCAGACCAGGGCTGTTGTGCACCAGCAGAACATGATCAGGCTGGGTCAGTGAAGGTCAAGAGAGAGTTGACACCCAACAAGTCCTAGAAGGGAAAAACCCATCTCCTGAAGGCAGATAGCTGGGGCGTATAGAGAGGGAGGCGATCTCAAAGAACTGTCAACAAACTCTCCTCAAGCGAGGAGGCCGAATGTTAATTAAATAAGTTAGTGAAGCCAGCTGTACTGGTCCTGTCTGGAACAATACAACAGTGTGAGATGCAACAGAGATCCCCCCCCGGCTGCGATAAGCCAAAGATGCAGTCATGTGACTTCTGCAAGAGGCACCTCAAGGGCAATACGAGAAAAAAATGGGTCGTAGACACATTCTGGTCCACTCATCAACTTCGGGACACACTCTTGTCTTGAATGGTGCAATTAATGGTAACTTCTAATAAAACAAGCATGCAATCGTTCTAGATTTCAAATACAGTATGTCCTATTGTTAAAGTGAAGCATGACAGTATATTAGTCTGTCCCAAAATGTTTGATATCAGGGGCAGTAATAGGGAAAACACTGCACGTGTAAATGGAATCTCTCCTAATCTCCTCTTTTCTCCTCCTCGCCTTTGCTCCTCCACTCCCCTCACCTCTCCTCTCCTCCTTGACCTGGATTGTATTTGTGTCTACTGCCATCTAGTGGTAATGCTTTCCATGACGACCTCACTAAGCATTCCCCCTCCCAGGGTCTATTTACTAGAAAACAAAAACATACAAAACACCACCATGGAGCGATAAGGATTGACTGCCTTGCTCAAGGCCAAAACGACAGCTGTCCAGTGGGGGTGACACCAAACCGGACCCATCCCACCTGCAAAGAACGTAAAATGAGGAAATCGTTCTGAACCTGACTGCTCTGTTTCTCGGTAGAGAATATGAAAGATTTGAAAGTTCTAAGCCAATAGTCATACCCACTCAACGCAGCAAAAAAAGATATGGGTGTTGCCTTGCACGGTTCTGATCTGAATCCGACCCAAGAGCTTGAGCCAGAACTTTTGGACTGTTTTCCTTCTACTGGCTGACTGCCAAGACAGAAAGAAGGGAGTGGAGAGAGGAGTATGAGTACAGTAGGAGGGAGAAAGAGCAAGAAAAAGTTTGAGATGGTGGGAGTGTTTTTTTAGGCGGGTGGGGGGGTTGGTATTGAATCTGTCTGTGTGTGTGTGTGTGAGAGAGAGCGAGAGAGAGACAGAGAGAGAGCGAGAGAGAGACAGAGAGAGTAAGAGAGAGAGAGAGTACAGTGAAGCTGTGTCCTTTCTTGGGGATAGTTAGTATACACCCACTCCTATCACACTCCGGTTTCTGCCGTAGACGACGTACAATGCGCTGCTTAAAGGGTAAGAACCATCTTTCTAAAGACGTGGATGGGGGGGGGCACAGGACAGGGGGAAGGGGTGGGACTGACGAGGGGTACTGGACAGGGGGGGACTGGACAGGGGGGCAACTCTGCAGACAAAGAGAACTGGTATTTATGTTTCCCCTCTTCTTCCTCCCTTTCCATTGTTTCCTGTTGAGGAACAAGTGAAAGCTGTTGGAAAATAGCGAGGGAGCAACAGAGCAAGAGGCAAAGTGAAGAGGTGAAAGAGAGACGACTAAAAAGGGAGGAAGAAAAATGAAAGAAAGGGAGAAAGAGAGAGTTTCTGGGTCAGAGTTGCCAAATTGACAGTACTGAAGAGTTCTCCAGCTGTGTGTGTGTGTGTGTGTGTGTGTGTGTGTGTGTGTGTGTGTGTGTGTGTGTGTGTG
>JACXGJ010016642.1:0-12163 GCA_016801105.1 Esox niger
AGGGAGAGGGAGAAGACAGGGAGAGGGAGAAGACAGGGAGAGGGAGAAGACAGGGAGAGGGAGAAGACAGGGAGAGGGAGAAGACAGCGAAAGGGTGAGATGAACAGAGGGATCAGGAGAGGGGCAGGATGAGAAAAGACACATTAGAGGATCATCGGCAGGAAGCGAGGAGGTGTGCGTGAGCCAAGTCCAAGCAGTTGGATCCTGTTTTACGCTGGTCATTTAGCACAGCCCGTTTAGAGACGTCAGCAGTTCTCTCGCTCTGCTTTCCGCAATGAATTCATATCAGCCAGCTCTGGCCGGATCAATACAAATCTAATAGACTTAGTGAGGTGAAATCATGGCCGCATCCAGCCAGCTGTCCACCTCCTGTTGGTGATGGAGAGTGAAGACATCCGCCAAGACCCGACTAGCCTCCTCTTCAGCCCTTCCTTGCAATCTAGAATTAAACTGAGGCAAAGCACTCTTCCCCAACCGACCGCGCCTCTACCAGTGTTTCCCCTAGGAGTTGTTCCTTAATGCCGCAGCGGAACAGGAATTCAGGGGGAGCAGTGTTAGGGGGTTGGTGACGGTGGGGTAACGGGTGGTTGCCCGCAGGTGGGTGGAGTTGTTCCTTAATGCCGCAGCGGAACAGGAATTCAGGGGGAGCAGTGTTAGGGGGTTGGTGACGGTGGGGTAACGGGTGGTTGCCCGCAGGTGGGTGGAGTTGTTCCTTAATGCTGCGGCGGAACAGGAATTCAGGGGGAGCAGTGTTAGGGGGTTGGTGACGGTGGGGTAACGGGTGGTTGCCCGCAGGTGGGTGGAGTTTTATAGTGACAGGGAAGTCCCTGCATCGGCACTGCATGCATGAATGTCTTTACTCCCACAAAATGCTTTCCTTTTAATAGAACTGTATTAATAAACATGAAAGCTGCCTGACGAATATGTAAGAATCTTTAGAGCATTTACATCAAGAGAGATTTACCCAACGAGTGCAGCATGTATTTTCCTATTTTTTGTCCCGGTCCACACTAGGAATCAAACCCACAACCCTGGCATTACACATGCTACAATTACCAAGTGAGCTACAGAATCTCATCTAATCTGTGCCTTCCTCCCCTCACGTCCATCCTCACACCCTCTCTCTTCTCCCCTCCTATCTTCCATGCCACTCGCTTTCTTCCTGCAATCTCACTAGAACCCGTTTTCAGCATTAGGAACAAGGCTGTGTTAATTCAGTTAGTGGCCATGCACCAACTCAAGGGCTTCGGGCGGCACAATTAATCCATTTAGCGTTGAAATCACAATACCGACGTGCAACATTTATATTGCAAGAGCATGCAATATTTCTGAGCACATCTCAGCTGAGTCGAATGTCTCTGTTATTATTTAGTCCAGGTCTTTTTTATCGCCTTGAGGCTGCCACCTGCACATAATTAAGACCTTCCCGCTGGCCCTCTGTACCCCTCCTGTCTCACCTGACCACGTCTGTCTCACCTTTCTTGAGATCAATCTTCAGTTTCTTCCCTCCCTTCTTGCCAGCGAAGCCCAACATTGTAGGATGGGCGGAACCCTTCAGAAGAGGGCTGTCACTCTTCACCTTGGAGACAGGAGATTGGCTGACGGGCACCGGGTGTGTTGAGCCCATTGGTCGACCCTCAAGGTGGCTCCTGTCCTCACCCAATCGGAGGACAGAGGAGTCAGAGGGCTTGAAAGTGGGCTTGACTTTGACTGGAGGTGGCTCCTTGGGGGGGGTCTTGGAAAGGGCTTTGGGGCTGTCAGAATGGTTGAAGAGCTGACCAATCAGACTCTTCTCGTACCTCTCCCTGTTGAAGACAGGAACAACTTCCAGACGTACCACAGGGGACCGCATAGCCTGACGAAATACTTCCTGTGACCTGGGGGAATAAATGGTTGAGTCCAAAAACGGCATGTAATAAAAGTAACCTATGGGTTATGAACAGAAGTCATAGCTCTTTACAACTGATGTCAAAGCTACATGCTACTGACAAGGTACAGTCCTGAATCAGGGCAACACACTGGTGACACCAGATCTGCACGCAGAACTTCAACCTGTATTGATGTCGATTAAAGATTTGCATACAAATTATGTTTACTGGTACAGCTCTCAAGTTCCTGTATGGATCCATTGGATGACAGAAATATCATATGGACTAATACGGTCGTCTGGAAGGTGAACAACAGGTATAATTTTATTATAATCTGATAGATGATTACACTAAATTATATTAACCTTATTTCTCTTGGTGATTAGTCAGATGAGCAACGACCTGGTCTGATTATACCTGGCACAGCAATCTCTTTAACTCAATTACCAAGGATTATAATTTGATTATAAGCTCACAAATCCATCCGAGTCATACAGTAAAAATATTACCATGAACTATGAAAATTGACTAGGTGTCACTCCTCTGAAATGGTTTTTGATTGCTTTGTTTTATTTAGCTGGCTTCTCTGGTACTGGAGATGTGGCCTGACTTTTCAATGACACCTGCTCCCTACTTTGTGTACCAATTCACGCCAGAACACGTACGCTGTGGTTTTCACGGAAGTCCAGAAATGTTTCTGTTTTCACTGACATGGGCCAGTGCCAGTCAGCCACTATGCCGTGGCCCAGCTCTCACTTGGTGCCCGGACTTTAGGACTTAGGGTGGGGTTTTTATGACTTAGGGCGGGGCTTTAGGACATAGGGCGGGTTTTTTAAGACATAGGGCAGGGCTTTAGGACGTAGGGCGGGGTTTGTGGGTTGACGCGTTATGTGCTGTGAAAACGTGGCATGTTGTGCTGTTCAAATAGCGATGTGTAGCATTTCCTTAAGGCTTCTCGTAATGGTTTTCATAAAGAAAATAAAGAAACTGTACAGGGAAACAAAGACTCAGAATGGAAAGAGCTGGAACGACCAAAGGTGATTTGATGAAATTGACCCAACAGAAAAATGGACTGCTGTGCCTGCAGAACCTAAAACAACACAAATTTTTAGCCCTGGTACCGGTGTAGCCCTGGTACCGGTGTAGCCCTGGTACCGGCGCAGCCCTGGTACCGGCGCAGCCCTGGTGGAAATGCGACATTAGGGCATTGTTTCCTGGTCCTGGGGAGCCCAAGGCCTTAGCCCTCACACCTGATTAAACATCATTCTAGTGTTGTTCAGGGACAGACTCATGGGAAATGTTTCAGGATTTACTTGTCAATGTTAAGTAGAACAGAGGATCCATAACGACATGTACAAATCACATATCTTAATGTGTATATAACAATGTCATAGGAAATGCACAATTCTAGTGAATTAGAGCTTTGAAAGGGCTTCTACTGTTTGTAATTTACACTAGTAATTAATAATAATAAACATAATTCACATTTCCTGTTGCTGCAGGATTAGCTTCCTGCAGCATGAAATGCCAATGAAGACAAAGCATGTATGTGTACGTCTATTAACCTTGTCTCAGTCACAGCAACACAATGATGTCCTGACCCAGACAACAACTACTCCAGTCAACACTGACAAAGGCAGGCTTGTTATCACAGTCTGTCTGACCAGCTTGGATACACAAAGTTCTATCAAACCATCGATCTGACTGGACCAGTCCTGGCTGTCCATAGATCTGACCGGACCAGTCCTGGCTGACCAAAGATCTGACCGGACCAGTCCTGGCTGACCAAAGATCTGACCGGACCAGTCCTGGCTGACCAAAGATCTGACCGGACCAGTCCTGGCTGTCCATAGATCTGACCGGACCAGTCCTGGCTGACCAAAGATCTGACCGGACCAGTCCTGGCTAACCATTGATCTGACCGGACCAGTCCTGGATGACCATAGAACTGACCGGACCAGTCCTGGTACACAAAGTGGTATCAAACCATAGATCTGACCGGACCAGTCCTGGTAGACCAAAGCAGTCCTGGTAGGCCAAAGCAGTCCTGGTAGGCCAAAGCAGTCCTGGTAGGCCAAAGCGCCTGACCGGTTTACAACCTAGACCCATCTCGATCACGATCACCAATGCCCGAGCTCGTCTACAGTGCACAGCATGAGCAGTGAGCAACCTGAGACCCAGTCCACGACGGCGAAGGACAGCAGGACGGCCACACAAAGGAAAGAGCCAGGATACTTACTGGGTAAAGGATTTGTCCATTAACTCAGTCCCATTGATTTTAACAATGCACTCATCGTCCTGGAAGATTCCTTCTCTCTTAGAGCGACTGTTCTCCTCCACACCACGAATGTGCAGGCCTAGAGCCCTGTGGAGAAATGGAGAGAGGGAGAAATGGAGGGAGGGAAAACGAGGACAGTCAGTCACATTAGACCGCAGAGTGTAACATAATGGAGCAAAGAGAGAAATCATTTCTACAGGTTATCGACCAAACATCCAAACATCATAACAAAAGCTGCAAAAAAGCTGCAGGAAAACCATCCAAGAAGGCTTGGGTGATAGCAGGACAGGACAAAACAAAAAATAAAGACGAAAGAAGAGAAAAAATGCCCCAGCAACAAAATATCAGCTGGAAGTATAGAAAACTCAGATAATAAAAACCTGTCTCTCCACAGTCAGTCAGTCTGTCTGTCTCTCCACAGTCAGTCAGTCTGTCTGTCTCTCCACAGTCAGTCAGTCTGTCTGTCTCTCCACAGTCAGTCAGTCTGTCTGTCTCTCCACAGTCAGTCAGTCTGTCTGTCTGTCTCTCCACAGTCAGTCAGTCTGTCTGTCTCTCCACAGTCAGTCAGTCTGTCTGTCTCTCCACAGTCAGTCAGTCTGTCTGTCTCTCCACAGTCAGTCTGTCTGTCTCTCCACAGTCAGTCTGTCTGTCTCTCCACAGTCAGTCTGTCTGTCTCTCCACAGTCAGTCACACTGCCTCTCCTCTCCAATCCTCTACTCCCCGGCTTGCCCCTAATCCCCGGCTTGCCCCTAATCCCCGGCCTGCCCCTAATCCCCGGCCTGCCCCTAATCCCCGGCCTGCCTCTAATCCCCGGCCTGCCTCTAATCCCCGGCCTGCCTCTAATCCCCGGCCTGTCTCTAATCCCCGGCCTGCCTCTGTCTATCTCTCGGTGTCCTCCATCTGCCCTCACATACTTCAGCACACTGCCACGACCTAAACAGTGTCCTGGCGTGGTGGTGTTGACTGGCTGGCTGGATAAGCCCTATCAGCCACTAGTCCAACATCCCACTACATTAATTACATCTCTCCACCTCCAACTCTGCAAAGAAAACCGTGGCCTGTCTGGGCCCAGTACTGAATGAATGGTTTTTGGGTCCACATCAACGCCTCGCCCAATGTTATCACCAGTGCTGAAGTCACTTTAGAACAATAAAAAACCTTGCCCTTGTCCACCTTCATTGAAGCTTATTTTTAGGGGTGGTCAGTACTGAGGGTCAACCAACCCCTGGAGACAGACATAACCATCCCTGTAGGGTGGCTTGGCTGGAAGTCTCTCTACCCAGTCTGCACGGCTGTTCTCCACCTGCTCGTCCGTTCTCACGCCAAACAGCAGCCCACTTCCTGAGGGCTTTAAGCGTCTGTTTGACTCCCGCTAGCCATCATAATGACACAAAATAAAGCTATTTAGCAGTCATTCAGTCAGGCGTTGCCAGGGAATACTCCATCGGCTGAACGTAATCGCCTGTTATTGTGAACAGCAGACATGGTATCAGATATGACTACAAGACGCCAGACAGACAGGAGAGAAGGGAATAAAGCTATTTACTGAATGTCAACATTAAGTCGGGGAAACAGCCCGACGCTGAGCACCAGGACAGCGTTACTATGACAGCAGACATCATGTCACGCCGGCAGGACAGAGAGGTCACTCCGGCGAGATACTGTTCAAAACGTGCCATTCTTTCCTGCCAAAATAAAAGAATGCTTCCAGGGTCTGTTACACACTGATATGAATGTATGAGAAGGCTAACCTGCTAGTTAGTAGAGGATAGTTAATCAACACCAGACAGGCTGACCTACTAGTTAGTAAAGGATAGTTTATCAACACCAGACAGGCTGACCTACTAGTTAGTAGAGGATAGTTTATCAACACCAGACAGGCTGACCTACTAGTTAGTAGAGGATAGTTTATCAACACCAGACAGGCTGACCTACTAGTTAGTAGAGGATAGTTTATCAACACCAGACAGGCTGACCTACTAGTTAGTAGAGGATAGTTAATCAACACCAGACAGGCTGACCTGCTAGTTAGTAGAGGATAGTTTATCAACACCAGACAGGCTGGCCTACTAGTTAATAGAGGATAGTTAATCAACACCAGACAGGCTGACCTACTAGTTAGTAGAGGATAGTTAATCAACACCAGACAGGCTGACCTACTAGTTAATAGAGGATAGTTAATCAACACCAGACAGGCTGACCTACTAGTTAGTAGAGGATAGTTAATCAAGGGTCAGGACGGTAGACCTGCCACAGTTCACTGGGACCAATGCGTGTATATATAAGCTGTGTATAACATCCCCTCCAACATAGCGAACAACAGGTGGCCGGGATCAGATCAAGGAAACACACCAGGCCCTGGCACAAAGATGTTTCCTTTGTTGTGGCAGGTTTCTGGAAATAAAGCCCCGGAAAAAATTAAGAGACCACTGCACCTTCTTTCTTAACTTTCCAAAAAAGTCTAAAATTAAGCTTTTGAGTGAGGAACAGAAGGGTTAAATTAAGAGACCACTGCAAATTGAACGCTTCTGTTCCTCACTCAATACTTAACTTTCAACTTTTTTGGAAAGGAAAGAAAAGGTGCAGTCGTCTCTTCAGTTTTTCCGGAGCTGTATATATTGTAATCAGGGAGATCAAGTAATGAAGTTATGGGCAGCCTGTCCTGGGACCGGCCCAGAAAGTTACGGGCGGGCGGCCTGTCCTGGGACCGACTCAGGAAGTTACTGGCGGGCGGCCTGTCCTGGGACCGGCCCAGGAAGTTACTGGCGGGCGGCCTGTCCTGGGACCGGCCCAGGAAGTTACTGGCGGGCGGCCTCTCCAAAGACCGATCCGGGGTTGCGTGCCCAACTGTAAGTTAGCGTGATTAGCCAGAAACCTACTGTAAGTTAGCTTGGCCAGCTAGAAACCAAATGTAAGTTAGCTTGATTAGCCAGAAAACTACTGTAAGTTAGCTTGGCCAACCAGAAATCTACTGTAAGTTATCTTCAGGTGGCTAAGAAGTGACAGATTGTACTATCTTTTTAAAAAAGTCATACTTTCCTAGGTAAATCTTGATGAGACGTTCCATCTGTTAATCCATTGTAACCAGAGACTAATGCTGCCTTACATGCCTAAAGGATAACTCCTGTTGACCTTACTGTCCAGCATTTGACCTCCGCTGACCCCTGACCCCACAGCAGAATGTCTTGATGGTTACCACTAAATCACCAGATCTAACATCCAGAGTGTCTGAATGTGTTTCAGATGGAGTGGAGGACCTGACCGGCTTAAGACACCTGTGAGACTCACTATTTACAGTAGCTCTCAAAAGTATTCACCCCCCCGGGTGAATTGTTTGAAATGGTTTGCAGGTATAAAACACAAAGCAATTGATTATATGAGACTTGTTTATTATTTTATTTCATGTTTTAACAGAAAGTGTTGAAAAATCTAAGAGGGTAAATACGTGGGACTGTAACTGCAAGGCCCATGCTTCTTTAGAATCAGACACATATTCATCAAAAACACTCATGTACTCAGATCTGCTTAGTAGTGCTACTCGAGACTTGTAGCACATGAGTACAATGTGTGTCAGTATATAAAACACACTGGGACACTGTACTGAGTCTTAAAGGGATGACACAAATATCAGTGACAGGAAAAAATACATATTTTTTTCTGTTTACCTAAAATATTTTACATTTAAGGTAACCTTAACCGTAACCTCAAACAAATTATCCTAGCCTGCTAAAGTTTGCATACCCCTGGATAATTTCTAATATATGGACCATTAGTAAAGAAAACATGAGTGAGCAGGCAAAACACATCTTTTTTTTCTCGTGGGATTCACATTCAACTGTAGGTCATAACAGAATGTTACAATCATAAAACAAAACATGAAAAAATTGCATTGACCCCTGACCAAAAGTCTGCATACCTTTAGTTCTTAATAATGTGTATTGCCCCCTTTAGCATCAATGACAGCATGCAGACTTTTGTAATAGTTGTCTATGAGGCCCTGAATTCTTGCAGGTGGTTTAGCTGCCCGTTCGTCTTGGCAAATTGCCTCCAGGTCATGAAAAGTATTTTGTCGTCTTTAATGAACTGCACGTTTGAGAACTTCCCAGCGTGGCTTGATAATATTAAGGTCAGGTGACTGTGATGGCCGCTCCAGAACCTTCACCTCTTTCTGCTGTATCCACTGGAGGGTCAACTTGGCCTTGTGCTCAGGGTTGATGTCGTGCTGTAAAGGTCTAAGAGGGTCCCATGCGCAGCTTTCATACAGAAGAATGCAAATTGTCTACCAGTACTTTCTGATAACAAGTTCTATTCATCTTGCCATACATTTTCACAAGATTCCCCGTGCTTTTAGAGTTGACCCCCCCCCCCACCTCAGTGAGCCACCACCATGCTTCACAGTGGGGATGGTATTCTGTTCACTATAGGCCTTGTTGACACCTCTCTAAACATAGCGCATATGGTATTTTGAAAAAAAATTCTGCTCCCCATGGCTCAATTTTTAGCCCGCTCAGTAAATCCATGTGAGAGCTAACAAACTCATTGACTATTTATACACAGAGACTAATTACAATTTAAAAAGCCACAAGCATGAAAAATTCCCCATTAATTGCAATTTGTACCTGTGTGTTTCACGTAGTGTGTCTGTAGCAAGGCCAAACTTTCAAGGGAATGTAAACTTTTGATCTGGGCAATTTGGGTGATTTCTGTTATCATTATGATTTAAAAGGAGCAAAACAACTATGGGATATTTAATGGCTTTATATGATCACAATCCTTAAATAAAACACCTTTTTGCATGATCAGTCATATTTTCAAAATGTCTTTCTGTCAGGGTATGCAAACTTATGAGCACAGCTGTATGTAAATACGCCTAACCTGCCGAGAAATGTTAGTGCATACAGCACTTAGTACATCCAGGGAAAACCCCACTGCTGATGGCCTACTGACAATATGACTGCCTACTGACGGCCTACTGACAATCCAATTTAAAGACTACTGGCAATCTACTGATGGTCTACTGACAATCTACCAAATGTCTATCGACGGTCAACTGACAATCTAATGATGGTCTACTGACCATGTGCTGAACGTCTTACAGACTCTTGCTCTCTACAGCATGTTCACTTCAAACCAGACACTTTTCTATAGGTCAAAAATAATATTTTACTATGTTCAGATAATGCTTTCTCAAAGGTTAAACAACAATTTGACCAACATTGATTTAATATGTCTGGAAGAAAATGAGAAAAACCAAGAAAGAAGGGAAAGGAATAAAGAGATATAAAGAGGTAGCTGACCACCGTGACTCAGTACCGACTCAGTCACACTTTGGGCAGACCTGACTCTCAAAAGTGAGACTATAAAAACATTTAGATTTAATTTACTGAGATTATTTATGTGTTGAGCAATCATGGAAGCAAGATTTATGACCAGTTGACGTGAGAAAATGCAACCAAAAGGCCTGTCAAATTCATATTTAATATTTGAATACTGATATTTGCTGAGCCCCCATCTAACACCCCTGTCGGGTCATTGTCCTCAGGAGAAAAGCTCAACCAGGAGCATTAACAACACTGTAAACAGAATCAGTCTGTTAATTCACCGGTCTTGTCATTCTCCAACGATTTGCAGTGTTACAACACAGTACAGACCTAATATGATCATCTTGGATCCATTTGAAAATGATCTAGTAATGGATGATCTTCGTAATGGTTCCTTGGAACTCTAGAATTCATTTCAGTTATTTAATACTTCTCTTAAATATCTTATTTCACTTGCTTTGGTAATGTAACATATTACCGTGACAGGAGGAGGCGTTAGGAGAGGAGGAATTGAGGGAGGACGCGTAAAGACATGATGCAGTAAGTCCAACACAGGAGGACCCTATACTGTAAAGGAGTGACTGTGCAGGAAGATCAACTCACCGACCACTAAGGGAGGAGACATAAGGAACCACGTGGATCCCCAGAGGACCATGTTCTCCTGAGATCTCCACTGTCTTGGTCAGGCTGAACCCACACACAGACAGAAAGCAAACAGACAGACAGACAGCAACAGACAGACAGACAACAAAACATGAAGAAAAAAATGCTAGTTATGAAGGGAGTAAAACAGCACAGGTTCTTAGGTCTGTAGTCTGTAAACTCACAACATCATGGATGTCAAAGCAGATGTGTTGCAGAGGAGAGGGATAGAGAGCAGTATGAAAGGAGAGGAGAGACAGAGAGGTAGAGTGAGAGTGAGAGAAGAGAGGGATAGAGAAAGGAGAGGGATAGAGAAAGGAGAGGGATAGAGAAAGAGAAAGGAGAGGGATAGAGAAAGGAGAGGGATAGAGAAAGAGAAAGGGATAAAGGAGGAGAGGGATCAGTAGTCTGTAAACTCACACTGTCATGGCTGTCCATTCAGATGTGTTGGCGTTGAGACAGTTAGTCTACTACTCAGAAACAACCTTTCCTCTCGTTCAGATATGTGGCACGCACACACACACACGCACACACACAAACACACACACACACACACACACACACACACACACAAACACACACACACGCACACACACAAACACACACACACACACACACACACGCACACGCACACGCACACAGTCCTGCTACAGTCAAAACTTTCAATCTTTCTCAGGGTCTTTGGCCCTCCCCCACTCCCTCCCTCCCTTTCGCCTCTCCCTCTCTCCCTCTCTCCCTCTCTCCCTCCCTCCCTTCGCCTCCCTCTCTCCCTCCCTCCCTCTCTCCCTCTCTCCCTCTCTCCCTCTCTCCCTCTCTCCCTCTCTCTCCGTCCTTTCACACCCCACCACGTCTGCTATTCTTGTCAGTCAGGTTGCTCATACACACCGTCTGTTACTCAGCCTGGTCACATGATTGGGGTTTTCTATCCTTGCCAACCGTTTCCATAATCATCACGTCTCTGGCCGGCAAATTTGACCAGTTCCCTACAGCTGGAAAATAATCCTCCACTAACAGGAAATGGGCATCACTGTGGACATTTCTGTAGGGCTTAGTAAGAGCATATCAACTTTGACATTTAAAAATAGAAATAACAAACTGCAAAATCCATTTCAGGCAGAAAAGGGCCCAGTCAACTTCCACGCCTGAACTGACGGTTATTAACTAATTAACGTTTATGTTTCTCTTTTTGTGTCGTGTCACATTGTTGTCACGTCCGTGGGATTTCTGCCAGTCTCATGGCTTCCTACAGCTGACCTCTACACTCTGACCTGGCTTTGGGAGGTCGCACAGGCCAGGACAGATGAGGTAGAGGAGCATTCAGTCAGTTCCTCTCCTCTTCAAAGAACGGTGTCTTGATGCTTCTCTGATCACGTGTTCATCCAACCAGATGACGTGTTACTGTTGGGCTGAGAGGACCGGCGCCCCATATGGGTTTGAATTTAATGTTTCTATTGATCTGGACCACTGATTTGTTACCAAGCAAAGACGTGTGAGTTAAGCGTGATTAGAGACACCAACACACGCTGGTAACCGTGCCACACCAGAATCATATATGAGGAACCAGGATCCCTCGCAGGCCACCCAGACCAACAGAATCAGGGAATTACTGCTCGCTTCTTTCACCCTGTGGCCTGACGTCAAACCCACACCTCTCCACAAACCAACACCTGAACTGTTCCTAGTGCTCCTCAAAACACCTCCTCTCAGTCTCTCTAGTTCCCTGACAGACAAGTTCTGCTGACAGCTCAAGTCTTTGAATCTGATGTCAGACAGGGAGGGAGGCAGGATTTTCAGCAGTGTGTTGTTTTGTTAAAGAGTTTATCATCTTGACCCGACTGTGACTTTCTCATTCATCCTACGCTGACTTCTCACTCTGTCTCTATCCTTCTCTACCTCACTCTGTCTCTATCCTTCTCTACCTCACTCTGTCTCTATCCTTCTCTACCTCACTCTGTTTCCCCTCCCCACAGTTGTTTTTCCCTCTCCTCCTCTCTCTCTTTCCCTCTCCTCCTCTCTCTCTTTTTCCCTCTCCTCCTCTCTCTTTTTCCCTCTCC
>JACXGJ010016643.1:0-12076 GCA_016801105.1 Esox niger
CATGCTTCAGTATAGACACTGCTCTAAAGACCACCATTACACATCTGACATGCTTCAGTATAGACACTGCTCTAAAGACCACCATTACACATCTGACATGCTTCAGTATAGACACTGCTCTAAAGATCACCATTACACATCTGACATCATCCAGTATAGACACTCCTCTAAAGACCACCATTACACATCTGACATGCTTCAGTATAGACACTGCACTAAAGATCACCATTACACATCTGACATCATCCAGTATAGACACTGCTCTAAAGACCACCATTACACATCTGACATGCTTCAGTATAGACACTGCTCTAAAGACCACCATTACACATCTGACATGCTTCAGTATAGACACTGCTCTAAAGACCACCATTACACATCTGACATGCTTCAGTATAGACACTGCTCTAAAGACCACCATTACACATCTGACATCATCCAGTATAGACACTGCTCTACAGTTAATTACACATCAGACAAAATTCTTAACATGTTGCTAATAGATGTTGTTTCAGGCATGTTTCAAACTTTTAGAATTGTCCTCAGGATATCCAAGCTCTTATTGGCACTTCCTAAGGCAGGGATCATCCAGCTCTTTCCAAAATCATCCATGGGTTGCAATAGGCACCAGTCTCAAATTCCCATGCGTCACTATTTATAAAGATTAATACGCTTACTTATTAACTTTTCCTTTATCCCCTTGATTGATTATCTGACTTTCTGTTAAAAAATCTTCTGGAATAAGTCAGCATTCATGGAGGATTTAGTAAGGTGTGCTTACTACTACTGGGTTTGTGCAAATGCTCTACATAGCTTAAAATAAATAATAAATGTTAAGTTGCTACTGATAAAAGGATCTGCTAAATGACTAAAATGTAAAAGTGAAAAATAAAACGAAAAACAGGGGCAAGGCCAACTTATCATATTCTTGTTTGTTTGTTTGTGTGACTCACCAGAAGCAGAGCTTCCAGTTGGTTGATATAGATCTCCTCACTGGCCAGGAAGCCAGACAGAACAAGCTTTTTCATCTCCAGACCCTTTTCTATGTCCCCCTGCAAACAGTGAGGGAAAGAGAAATGTTAATCATCAGTTATGGGAATATGGTTATATGAATACAGTCCTGCTGGTTAGTCAAGGGAACAAGTTTAACTATCGTTAACTGTGGTCAAGTGGATTGAAGTCTAAAAAGCTAAAAGCTGTATTTGGAATCATAAAGCAATATTCAGTGTTTGCACATAGCTGCATGAGAGGGTGTTTGATTGTTTTTTGGTGCTCTCACAATGAGTCACGGGCACCTGTCAGAGCAGGACAGGGGTTGGCTTGGGTCTTGAAAAACAGTCAGGGAGGAGTTAGAAAAAGTGAGTGTGTGTTGGGAGAGAGCGAGTAGATGTGAGAGCGACCAGAGGCATGCTTGTGTGTGTGTTAAGGACAAAAGACCAACGTAAAGGGTGAGCTCATGGTCCTCATTTAACAAGGCGTGTCTGAGCCTGACCAGCATCTTTTGTTCACACTTTGAAAAGGTGACACACATAAAAGTGCTTTTGTGCTTTGAAAAGGTTCAGTCGACGCATACCCATATTATACGCTGAGATACTGCTTAGGTCAGTTTCAAGGCTAAATGACATCATCTAGTTTCCAAGTTACTGGATTTAACATGTAGGTCTTCCTATTTCAAGGAAAAACGAATATTTTGTAAAAACAAACTAATTGTATGTGAACAGTATTAAATCTTAACACATTGTTAAAACTACCATATTGATATCATGAATCGTCTGCCGTTTCATTCACAGCTCTTCTTCAGTACTGAACCCAAACAATGGCAGGGAGAACACTTGGCGTTTGCATGATCTGCTTGATCCCTTGGACAGGGACTAGCAGTGAAATTGCATGATCTGCATGATCCCTTGGACAGGGACTAGCAGTGAAATATATTATTGTCTCTCACCACACCTATGGGCAATTAACTGCAAGGTGGAGAACACAGGAAACATAACAATATTCTACAACAGGTAATAAAACACAAGGCACAAAACACAGGAAACATAACATTCTACCACAGGTAATAAATTACAAGGTAGAGAACACAGGAAACAACATAATTCTACCAACCACCTCACATACCTCACCTCTAACACTAACCACATCAAATACCACATCTCTAACATCCAGTGGGGAACCATCAGGGCCCTCAACGCCCTCAGTGAGGGCCTAAGGATAGATACAAGTCTGTATATATTTTTATTTGCAATATTGTTTTTATTAAGTTACATTTTATTTTATTATTAAATGTGTGATCTTCGCATTGAATTTCTTTAGTTTGTTTTGGAAACATTATAATTTCAAAGGGAGAAAAATATCTTCAGAATGTCTTTAAATTACAGTGTGCCATCAGAAGAACATCTTTTCTTCCTCTAACTACCAAGAAAAAGAGTAGTTCCTTCACAGTCTCCCTGCTTGGCCTTCATAAATACTGCTTTAGGGAAGAAACGTAATCGTGAACATGTTTTATTTCTGAATTGATTGTGCAGTTGGTAAAATAACTTCATAATTATATAACTAGTTTGTTTGCTGATACTGAACTAGCTATTATTTTGTAGACATTTAATATAGCTAGTCTAGATCCCAGTAAACTTTTTATTGAATTCATCATGCCAATGCCTTAATAGTTAAATGCATTTTTGTATTTATTTCCTCCACATTTTCCAGACCACACTTAAAGACTTCAAGAGTACACAAATCTTTTATTATTGTGATACAAACCAAAATTACCAAACCTAAAATTATAAAACAGGTGTACCACTGGGTTAATAGTTAATAGTTAATCCCGTCCTCCTGTGTGTGAAACTAGTTATTCACAGAATAACTGGATAAATGTAGCAGTCTCTTGCTGGGTAGTGAAATGCAAACTGTCAAAAAGTAACTTAAAAGAGCTACAAGTTGTGGAAAACACAGATCAGGGGATGGATTTGTCCCTGTTCTTGTCCATCTGGTCATGCTTCCGACCTAGACTAGGTTTTAATAGACTCTGGACAGGTCACCCCTCTGAGCCTGGTTCCTCTCTAGGTTTCTTCATATATTTCGGCCTTCTTTGGGAGTTTTTCCAAGCCACGGAATTTCAACACTATTGTTTGCTCGCTCCTTGTGGTTTCAGGCTGGGTGTTGTGTAAAAGCACTTTGTTACAACTGCTGATGTAAAAAAGGGCTTTATAAATACATTTGATTGATTGACTAGAACACGACTGTCCCAAACAGGCATGTATACATAATGCGAAACTGACGAACAAAAAACAAACAACCTACCTGATTTTTTTAACCTTTAATCCACCAACAGCCCACACCACTTAGTGTTAGTACTCAAATGGTGCACAGATGCTAATCAACCCTCACTGAATGCATGAAGTCAATGGATGAACTAAATTAGGCTATTATTGAAGCATAATACAAACAATATAGACTACTTATCCCACAGGTAACCGTTTCTTAACAGGAGATTCAGCTTAGTGTGTAGGCTAACTCATCAATTTTAAATCCCAAAAAATAAATCTACATAAATTTAGGAAACTAAATCACAAACCCATATGCGCTGTTCACAGCCAATTCATTTCAGATCTCGTCTTTTTCTATGTACATTTTTGGTAAATTTTTTATAAGAAGAAACCAATAAACACATTCTTATTTTTTTTCATTAACCATTCAAAACAAACAAATTCTTTAATTCCTTATAGTTTGAGGACCCACTAGATGAACTGATGTTCTGGCTGGATGGTGGAACTGCGGAGGAGAATGTCCATGCTAATAGGGACGTTTCTTTTGTTAATGACGCCAAACGGTGTTTGGCTTTGGTGGTTACTGGGGGTCAAAAGGGCCATTCTAATGTTGAATGTAAAAAGGGCTTGAATATTCCTTGGAACACATTTAAGACAACAACAACAAAGTAGAAACAGAATGACAACCCCAAGACCCTGCCTGGGTCAGGCTGTCCCTTTATGCAGGATGACCAAAAAGTAGGATACAAATCAGTCAAACAATTTGGGAGAAATAAGGCTAAACAAAAGCCTTCATTGGCTGTGATAGTTCACTGACAACCATGTTCTTCTATTAGCAGGAGACTGGTTGACATAACTCAATGGAGAGAAGACAAGTGTCCACTTTCCAGGAAATGCTGTCACATTTCAGCTGGGTTTCTTTATCCAACAAATAAGGAAACAGATACAGCCGGGACTTTCTACTGTACTGTGCTAACAGCAGTATTCACAGCAGTTTGCAACACTAAGGCGGTACACTTTACGGCGCCACACCACTGTAAACTGTTGCAATCTGACAGTTTTCACGTTATATAATAATCATAGTGCTGTGACAGTGAGTGACAAAACACACAGCCTAGTGTGACAGTGAGGTCTACGTTAACTAACTGGACCACAAAAGACCCACCGATAAAAAATGTGTCCCCTTCTAAATAGAGGCCTGAAGGAACTGTGCTGTCATCACTGTGACTGACACATGCAGCACATATCAAGCAGACACACCAACAGTCGCTGGATTAGTGAGTAAATCCCAGGTCCGGTAGTGGTTGGAGGTTCCACTAGAACAGGTAAACATGTCAGAGCAGGTCCAGAAAGCACAGGAAACAGGACAACGCTCTGTCTCCACGACATCATGGAAACTTAAAAAGCACATATCACCTTGAACATTCACGTGGATGACATTTCTGTCTGCAACGGTCAACAATGTTTGGGTACTAAAGGTCAACGTCCGTTATCACTAGGTTGCCCTGGGTATTGTGTGAGAGTGCTGTTCACAGGTAAGTGACTCAGCCAGTGTTGATAAAGGAGCTGATAAGAGGTAAGCCGAGAACAGCACTGCCCTTCTTTATGGGTTCAACTCAGCAGTAGAAACAGACAGACATCTCCCTGTACAGACACAGCATCAGTCAGTCAGTACAGATGTCATGTTTTCTAACTTTCCCTCATCCCTTTTCCCTCCGGTATTTCCATTTGTTCTATGGTCTCTCCATCCAGTCAGTACAGAGATAAATACAATGTGACAGGAGTAGTAACTCAGGTTCAGAGAACATGTCTCCAGCCATCAAAGTAAGTTTTCATAAGGAGCTCTATGACCACACACACACACACACACACACACTTCTCAGAGTGATGTTCTGTGCACACACACACACACACACACACACACACACACACACACACACACACACACACACACACACTTCTCAGAGTGATGTTCTGTGCACACGCACACACACACACACAGCCCGCAAATACGCCACGTTGTCAAAAGACACCAATAAGACTTTCCACATAGTTATTTTTAGCTAGCCAGACAGAACTAGCCTGTGTATGAGTGAGAAGTAATGGTGCCTCTGCAGTTTTTCTCCCGTCAAATCCTGTTCTGGTCGAGGGGCAGTGGTAGACTGAGGTCACATCAAAAATGGAACCGACATACTTACACAGTGCCTTAGTGGCGGTTAAACCTTGTGGTCAAAAGTAGTTGACAATATGGGTGGTCGGGTGAGACTCACCGTGAAGTTCCTGTGGACAGGAGTCATTAGCATGTATCCTGGTGTTAGTGGACTCTCCAGGTCCACATCTCCACATTCAAACACATCCACATCCTCCAGCACTTTGTCCAAGTAGCATAATACCTCCTCTTCATCTTCCTCCATGGTCTTCCTCACAGTCAGTCTTGCTCTTTAGCTGCCTTACTTTCCTGCTTCAGGCTAACCTCGGCCAGCTGGTTAAGTCCTCCCTTCAGGGCACGCAACCCTTTTTAGCACACATTTAAATATGCAACATTTTTCTGTTCACAATCTACTCCTGTCAACACTCAACATTGTGTTGTTCAGTATATATTCCTTAAAATGCTCAACATGTGCAATTCAGTATCTTCTTCTCGCTCCCTCTATTTCTTCTTCCTCTTCTTTCTCCTTGTCCCTCTGTAGAGAGCCAGATAGCCTTTAGCCAGAGCTCAACCCCATTCAGCTGTTCCTGGCGTTGTGCACGGCAGACACACACATACACAGTACACACTTGCCCTGCAACACACACACGGACATGAGGAGAGAAAGCCCCGCCCACCTCCTCCTCCCCCTTCTCCTCCTCGGTCTGTCTTCCTGGAGTGTCAGTGCTCCTGCAGCCTCGGTTCAGCCTTCCCCCTCCCCTTCCCCTTTTTCACAGTAATGGCTGCAAAGCACAACAGCCACTTCCTCTCTCCCTCTACCTTAATTACACTGAGAAGGCTTAGCAGGCATGGGAAATATTTGTTCACATTGCCAAAGCAAGTGTATACATTTTCTTTGGAAGATTCTGACATTCACAAGTTAAAATTACATACACTGCAATGTTTAAAAATATGAGCTCTATTAAATTAAATATTATTAGCTAGTGTTGGAAAACATATGCGGATAGGTAAAGAATGAATGGATGGGCATACTGAGTGCATGTGTCCTTCTCTATAGAGGCAGGTCTGCCTTTGGTAACGTCATTAGACAAGCTGTGTTCACTGAGTCTATTTCTTACATTTTGATTCAAGGCAAGGAAGGATACCAATTTGCTAACTTCTTTGGGTGATGCCTCCTGGTGTAAGACTCTCTCCTTTACGTGGTGTCTGTTTATTTCTCTCTCTGTCTGTGTCAGAGTAAATGCTTTTAGTAATTATGTCTGAAAACAGATGCAGTATCCAGGACAAAGGTTTCAGCACAACCACAGAGTAGGGCCATGGCAGTGAGACCAAAGAAACATCACCACATACAACAAGAGAAAGGCTTTAAGAGTGAGACATCACCACAATCATCACCATAGAAAGACCGTAAATACAGCAGAAGATAAATTCACATGACAAAAACTAGCCTTCAGAATTAAAACAGGAATTGACCTTTTTTTCTGGTGCTGAAAATCCTTTAACGATAGCTACTGAAAAGGGCAGGGTGAGGGACTGTAAATGTTTTAAAGGCATAGTCTAGACGCTGACAGAAGCTGTCAGACTCAAAGGCCACGCTGCATTTCCATAGACGGCAGTTCTTCACAGTCAGTGTGTGAGTAGTTATGCATGTTCACAGACATATGCCCCCAGCTCTCACCCCTCCCACCTCTAGATCACATGGAGAATACTTTATCCCAGTCAGTAGAGATGAGCATGAGAGCTGAAAGAAAGGCCAATATGAATCAAAGGCAATTGGTTGGTAGCTGGTAGTTGGTTTGGTGCACAGAAAAAACGTATACACAATACCAAACACGCCCTAGGTATCAAAACACTGTAGCTAGTACTGAAATTGTAAATAAATCACAAGAGAGTAGTTTGTATGAAGCAGCTGTCTGCGTTTGCTGCTCAGTTATTTTGTGCTATGATGTACTAGCTAGTGAATGACACCTCGCAAATCCAGCAACCTCTAAACTTGCTACACTATGCCACACCCAGTCTATTAATTTCCCTGCCTCTAGTCATTTTACAGTGATACACTATGCACAGATTACATTCACCACTCATTTTATATCACCACCCATTGGATATAAATGTAAATTAGCCATCTGTGTGCATTTATGGTAGTTAAAACAAGCACTTCGGTAACAAAGCCAACACCGCAAGTTCGCTTGCAAGCAGCAAATTACAAGGGACATGCCCAACAAACCACAGAAAAGCACTAATACTGTGCTGCAACCATCTGATTTAGAGAAGGTGATAAACAATACCTGGCAACAACGTTTTTCAAGTGTTCAGTACTAGCAAAGTTGGTTGGGTGCATGTCAGACAGGGTTGCCTTGACTGGTTACACTCTAGGGGCCGGAATGAGAGCGCAATTTCTTGCCCACAACCACATTTGAGGTTGCAGACACATGACCTACCACAGCTACAGGACACTGAACATCTCCCGGTTAACACCTCCAGTGCAACAAGAAGCAGAAGGACATGGCGAGATGTGCATTGCAGAACACATGTCAGGACCTACAACTAGAACCCGCTGTGGAGTTGTTGCAATGACGGAAGGCCCTAATCCCACAATGAAAGCCCAAATGGAGATCAGTGAAAAATTAACATGAAGTCAGTGGACCAACAAACCTGTGTAGAAGTCCTCCCTGTATCTAAAAACAACAGCCGTACCTTCAGGCTCCATGCGTCTCAAAATGTTCATTAAAGGATTATAATAACCTGTGACACACCCATTGCAAAATCTATCTATGGTCAAACCACGCAGAAGAGAGCGTGCTTTCTTTTAACTGTTTAGCTTTTAATTTCTGAAAATACAGTCAGTAACATCCAAATAATGGGACCACAAATGCATATTCCATTCTACATAATTTTACCTCCACGGCTGGTGCAGACAGCACGTCATTAAAGACAACAGCAGTACTACTCATCTCTTCTACTGCCGAGTTAACATCAAAAGGCCCTTTCCTGCACTGCTGTCTACAGTGAACACATGCTTAACACACCTTATTTATTTAGAGTTTGCTTGGTTAATCAAAGAGACTACTGGGCCTATTGGCATGTGTTCATTGGCATGAGAAAGTTGGTTGGACATTCTAACCTTTCAGATGCAATGTGGAGTAAATACATTTTGCAACAGTATGAACATGTATGAAAAAGTAAACCTTAACCCCTACTAAAATCTAGTCTAATTGGCCAGAAAATCGATTGGGTTCTATGTCACGTTCTAAGAGATTCATTCTAAACTGGAAAGAGGTTCACTCTTCCATTGAAATTTGCCAGTTTGTGGGCAAAATCTCCACTCCCCTAATGAAATGAAAAAGATGCAAAGACCTGCAAATTTGTGATTTGGTAAGGCAACAGAACTAATGCTGCTTGTTATCGCACATGAACCACTGCTTCATAACAGATGAACGGTACCAGTGGTATTTAAGTGGTCTGTCCAACAGAGATTAGAGCAAAACAAACATCAGAGCCTGCAGTCTTCCTCAACTCTCAAAATAGGGAAATGGCTTCCTGCAAATCATGGAGAAAAGGGTTTCATGTTGATTTGAGTGTTTCCCCTTTCATCAGAGATTAGCAAACCAACCAACCAACCAGTGATAAACACGCTGCTCATGTGACCAAAGAGAGGACGATGAGGTGAACCAAAAGTAGAACAGTAGGGCCGACAAGAAGAAGGGTAGACCTTCAATGCTGAAGTGTTTGGATTCGTTTCACCAGATCTGTGCCCCACACAATCCCATCTCTGAACTCACAAGAAAAATCATTCAACCTCATGGTATTTACTCTGACACAGACTGTCAACTGTGGGACCTAGGATAAGACCAGTGTGTACATTTACAAATCATGTTCACATGATTACATTTACCACAGAAAAACTCTAATCAAGTTGTAGAAACATCTCAACGATGATCAATTGAAACAGGATGCAAATGAGCAAAAAACATTTTGTGTAAATGCAATATTTCTGTTCATTTTTTTTTTAATAAATATGCGAAACCTTTTAAAAACCTGTTCATTATGGGGTATTGTGCCTAGATTGATGAGGGGAGAAAAAAACGATTTAACCAACTAAATAAAGGAAAAATTGTATGGTCTGAATACTCCAAATGCATTGTATCGCCATCTACCAACGCTCTTAATGTATCTCCATCTACTAAACACACTTACCGTATCTCTTAATATCAACACTCTAATAGTATCTTCTAACAACAATCCAACTGAATCTCCATTGAACATTCCAAAATAAAGTTTTTAATCACTTCCAAGTAGTTTCAGATTTAGGTCTGTCCCTCTGGCAGGAATATAAAGACACCATGTGTTTGAAGCACTGCATATTATGAGTCATCCGTTTGCATGTCAATTTGCTGTGTAAGGCCTTTGTGATAGTTACTGCTTCAGAGAGAATGTCTGGATGAGTTCTGTCTATATCCCACCACTAGGTGGAGGTGGAGGTGTACCAGTGGCATGTACTGGAACACAGTAAAAGAGGAAACCCTTGGGTCACATAACAAGGATGTAAAAGAGAACTGCCAGCTGCACTGTTGGGACAGCTGAAACTGTTGCTCTATCCAGCGTGAAGGAATGATTGCAGCGTGTGGCCAGAGTAACACTGCAAATCACACTCTGTAAAAACAACACAAAGAGCCCAGTATGGGGTATTGAGAGAGAAACAGGGCTACCATTAGAATGCTTCAACTTTGGGCCCTGATCATTGACAGGGTTTATAGTATCCCCAACAGATTAACACATTCCCATTCAGCAGTAGCAACTACCATTTAGCATGGTAAAGCAAGGCCAACAGAATGTCTTGTCCTTTTAATGTATGTAAACAGAGAGCAAAGTTGCCATATATGGGTTTGCTGCAGGTGCGAAAAATCCATCATCCAGTGTCATCGTTAGGCCAACGCCAACAGACAATCACCGGGCACCTGTTGATTCACCGAGGCTGTAAATAAATGCAGCACTGTAGTTCAGTGTGCAGTGTTGCTGCGCACACTGAACTGCAGTGTTGCTGCGCACACTGAACTGCAGTGTTGCTGCGCACACTGAACTGCAGTGTTGCTGCGCACACTGAACTGCAGTGTTGCTGCGCACACTGAACTGCAGTGTTGCTGCGCACACTGAACTGCAGTGTTGCTGCGCACACTGAACTGCAGTGTTGCTGCGCACACTGAACTGCAGTGTATGGCCAGGAAGGGATGTTTACACAACTAAATGTTTCTATTTAAGGTTGTGCAGTGACAGACAGTGAGGATTGCACGGCTGTTTTTGAATTTGATTTATGTAACATTCAGAACATTTTAGGGAGGTTTTAAATTTAAATGAATGGTGATGCAAAATGATTTGTATTTATATAAAAATGTGGGCAAATAGTTGTGTGGGAGCTATCAGGTTGTGGGTTTGGAACACAGATTTTGGGTTTAGAGCTTAGTCTACGGAGTTTTACGCAAATGTAAAAATGATTATGGTTCTACAGTAGAAATCAAAGTTAAGTCAGTCTGTATCATGTCAAAGTTGATTTAGTGTCTGTACCGTTAGTGGTTCAAAAGTAGTGAGAAATCCAAATACTTAACATTCGGTATAGTTTAAAAGCATAAATGGTATCAAAAGCCATTTACAAGAACCATTTTCCAGACTATTTGCAATGATTTAAATGGCATATTTCTATTAATAGATTGAGTTTTCCAAATGTTTCAAGAGCAGTGGTGTATCCAAATTCATTACCTTAAATATGAATTCTAGACTGTAGAGCATTTATGTACATTTAAAACATTCCCAGCTCAAAAGGTTTAAGAGGTATAAGACATCGGGATACAAAAACATTATTCAAGCAATATTGCATATTTTCAAGTTTTAATAGTGATTCGACCCTAAATGGATAAAGGCTAGTTAGACAACAACATTTCCCCCTTCAAGGCACTGGAAATGAACTGGGATATTTGGAGGTATGGTTCTGAGTCTAAGTAGTATCATTGTTTGAAGCATGAGTACCAGCCTGCATATATTAAAGTTGTTAATATGTTCATTGCTTTAACTGATCAAGTGGTGCTGAATCCAAATTTGTCCCATTCAAGTGTGAGAAGCAATTATGCACATTTAAAACAATTATAATTTAAAAGTTGTATCATTTCGTTTCTTGCTTAAATAGTGGAGGTCACACAGCAAAGACTCCCATTCATGCCTATGGCCATTGAAAATCATTGGGATTTTTCCAAGTATGTGTGTAGTGGAAGAACACCATGTAGTACAGGTCAATTTGCTGTGGAAGGCCTTTGCAATAGTTACTGCTGGTAAGAAGGAACCGACAGGCCTTATAAACCAGAGCTGTGTATCTCTGGAAGTCCTATGTGTGACTCACCTCGGGCAGCAGACCCTCTGGGGGGACGGGGGAGATGGCCTCCCCATCAGGGCCGCAGGCACACAGGCTGGGGGACATTGTAGGGGACTCGTCTATGAAGGGCATGGTCTCTGAACTGTCTTGACTCTTCCGATCCTCGGCGGCGTCACCGTCATAACCGTCTGTGTTATAGTTGAAGTCTGGAAGAAAGAGGGGGGACAGGGTCAGCACGGCTCACGGGGGGGACAGGGTCAGCGCGGCTCGGGGGAGGGACAGGGTCAGCGCGGCTAACGG
>JACXGJ010016644.1:0-12059 GCA_016801105.1 Esox niger
CTTATGTTGAATGTTTGTGCACAGTAGTTGTGGTTTATTTTGGTTGTCCGCCGAAGGCGCTACTACACCCTGTCATTGTCTGCTTTAAGTTTGTAAGTTTGTTCTTTTGTTTCTTTCTTTAATTAAAACATGGATCATTACCAACATACCGTCTCTGCGCCCGTGTCCTTCCACCAGTTCTACCAGATTCTTGACAGAACTACACAAGGTCATCAACAAAGGCAATCTCTAGTTGCCCATCAATGGAGAAAAAAAATGCACTTCTACACCTGGTGATAAATGATAATTACTGGTTATAGAAGATTTGAGTTTTAGTGCTTTCACTGAACAAAACAGAGGGCAGTAACCTTCATTGTCAATGCATTTCTAAGCCAATGAATGAACCGTTAGTGAAAGTAAGAAAATGCCTTTGATATTGAAAATACATTTAAAAAGAAAATAATTCTAGAAAGACTCTGTGGTTTATTTTCATAGCCTATGCAGATATAAACAGTAACCTAGAGAGGAACCAGGCTCCGAGGGGTGACCAGTCCTCTTCTGGCTGTGCCGGGTGAACATATTAAGAGAGCAAATTTTAATAGTTCGATGCATGTGGTCTGAATCCAGAGTATATTTAAACATAGTCCAGATTGGAGGCATGACCAGATGGACAAGGACAGGGACAGACAGGCAGGGGGGGGGGGGGGGGGGGGGGGGGGGGGGGGGGCAGGAGAATGGCAGCTGAAATCATCAGGTATCATTTTGATCTGCAACACAGCCGGGAGGACTTTGGACAGGGACCGCAACAAGTCAATCCTGGTACTCCGCAGGTCTGGGTTAAGAACTCATGTCCTCCTAAGTTTAAAATGCCAGAAAACAGGCACAATGTAGACCCAACACCCCCAGCCCAATAATATAGCAGCGTAAGACGTTGGGGCTGAGACAGGGGGGTCCAATGACACTGTGGCCCCATCCGGAGGAGGCCCCGGACAGGGCCCAACAGGCAGGAAATCAATCCACCCACATTGCCAAGCATCATCCAAGGGGACACCCACCAACTGCAATCATCCTGAATGAGGGCCGAGTATTGCCAGCAGGGCACAGCCCAATTGCAGCAGTCCGCAACAGAGAGACAACAACAAGCCAGTGACTTCGCCACCGAATGGCATTGGAGGAAGGGCATCCCAGTGGCAATGAGAGCCCACCTGGCAAGACAGCAAGGGTGGACAGCATCAGGCCTTTCTGGTCACCTTCACGCCCCTGGGCCAGACTACACTTAATCATAGACCAGGCTGAAGAGATGAGTCTTTAATAAACGCTTGAAGGTTTGCACTGAGTCTGCATTTAAAATATTAATTGGCAAATAATTCCAAAATAGTTGAGCTCTATGAGAGAAAGCCCTGCATACGGCTGTTTGTATAGACATTTTAGGTACAGTTAAAAGGCCTGTATCTTGTGATCTAAGGTTGCATGCAGGTATGTATGGCTGGATCATTTCAGCAAGATAAGTAGGAGTAAGTCCATGTATTGATGTGATGGTGAGGTGACAAACAGCTCCGTCATGAACTCCTCCCGGTCTCCTTCATTTGTCTTGTCTCCAACTGTCTCTCACACCAGGTCCCAGTTAGGTCCTTAGTATGTGTTAAAATGTTTCTCCTCTGATCCCTTCAATTTTAGTAATTGTTCCATGTTACGGTGTGGCCTGATGTTCGTGGTGAGTTTAGTTTTCGTTTGCCTTTATCAGTTATTATCGAGTGCTCAGTGTTTTCTGTTTTAAATAAAGATATCACCAACTGCCTCTCTTGCCTGCGCCTGGTCCGTTGGGCGAAAGAGGCGTAGGCGCAAACTGCCAGTAAGACAACCCCAATAATTTTTTTGGGGGGTGCTGTACGGGAGCATGGAGTCCATCCTCCAGATGGCCAGCAGGGAGTGGGAGCGTGTCCGGTTCCTGGACTCCGGAAGGTGCGAGGACTGGCCTGGGTTCCACGACCCGCCGTACCAGTTTTCACTGGGGATCTGGGCAATACCATCTTCCCAGGTCCCCGAGGCACCAGTGAAGGATGCTGCCCAGGAGCTGTAACCAGCGCCCCCTGCTGCCCAGGAGTTGCAGACCATCCAAGATTTACTGACTGACTTTTAAAATGAGAATGTTTCGAAATTTTACAGTTAAACATGACTCATGAAAAACTGGAACAAAGAGCCTTAAGAGTTGGATGCAGATCTCAGATCTACTGGATAGCTCACCAACCTATATTGGAAAGCATTACACCAACACATCTTACTCTCATCGAACAACTTTAATCCCCACATTTTCCCATTTATGTCTTGATTGTCATCTTTTGAAGTGCTGTGAGCACTAACTTCAAATATGTACAGATGGCTGACAATTTCAAGGAAAAGCCATCATTAAGTGTCTCAGTAAGGTGAACCACAGCATATGATTCAAATAATTTTCAAACCCATCAAACTATTCAGTGACCCCTCATTCCCTGGGGATAAGGGCATTGTCATCCTGGAAGAGACACAAACCCCTTTTACAAATTCACTAAGATCCTTTCCTCTTGCCATACTGATCCAAAATCGAGATCAGCTGGGTCAACTAAAGCAATGTTTTTGTCATGAGTTTGAGGATAAATAAAACAAACGTTTTATAAGTATCCTTCCAAGTTATTGGATATTGTTGGCATATTCTACTGATTTTATCAGTCCCTTGTGGACATGTCCAGATCTTTTTGAAAATATCTGGATGTTTCCAAGTTAGTTGTCGTGTGCATAGAGGATTTTGTCCAAGCAGTAGTACTGTATCTGTGACTCACTGCAACCTGCACAGGTATAGCCAGTACCACTTCAAGTAGAGGATCATCAGACCGAAATGGAAACTGGACAAAAATGGACAGAAATGTAATTGACTGAAACCATAAAACACAGATGACCAACGACAATAATGCCAGATAACATGTTACAGAAAAGATTATTACTTTTGTAATTCAAACTTATGTCCTGGCAACAATGAAAAAAAACTGCTTTGAAAGCTTGCTTCTTTCAAAAGAAAAAGCATAATTCTTATTGACAGTTATAAACACTTTCATACTAACAGAGTTTGAAATGCTTTATGTTTTTTGATGTCGAGGCCACAGTCTAAACATAATTGTGTTAGTGGTAACAAAATATATCCTAAAATTGGGTGGTTTCCAGTTATCCAAAACTTTATACCTTGCTTGTATCAAAGCAAGAGAAACTACAACATTACCGCAAAGCACACAATGGTCACAATTTCTTTCTAAACATGTTTTATGTTGACAAGTACTACTGAAGCACTATTAAAACCAATATACATAAACAACATGAGTACAATGCAAGGACAGACAACCCAGCCCAAAAAGTTTTATAAAGTGATTTAAACTATCCTTGAAAGCTACTCACGTCTCTGAGATTTTTCTAGAAAGCAAGCCACAAATAGTTCGCAAATAAGGAAACAAAATACAACCCCATTTTCCATAAAGTTGGGAAACGGTGTAAAATTGAAATAAACACAGAATGCAAAGATCTGCGAACCTTTTAAACCCTATATTGACTATAAAATAGTACAAATACAACTCATCAAATGTTGAAACTGAAAAAATGCATTAATCCTTGAAAAATATATACCCACATTGAATAAGGCAGCAACACATTTAAAAAAAGCTGGGACATTAACTTCAAAGATCTGTCATAGGGCAAAATTCAACCAAAATTATTTTGTTGAAGAATAAACAATGTTTCTGAAAACCCTGTAAAGCTAATTGTACCATATTTGCTACGTGGGTTTCTGAGACCTCTGCGTTGTCAAGCAACCATCTGTGGAGAAGTTTACTGGTGGAAACAGTTTAAAATGTAAACTTGAGTATTAGCCACATCCATATATTAGCAGCTGTGGAGAAGTTTACCAGTGGAAACAGTTTAAAATGTAAACTAGAGTATTAGCCACATCTATGTATTGATAGCTGTGGAGAAGTTTACCAGTGGAAACAGTTTAAAATGTAAACTAGAGTATTAGACACGTCCATGTATTTACAGCTGTGGAGAAGTTTACCAGTGGAAACAGTTTAAAATGTAAACTAGAGTATTAGCCACGTCAATGTATTTACAGCTGTGGAGAAGTTTACCAGTGGAAACAGTTTAAAATGTAAACTAGAGTATTAGCCACGTCAATGTATTTACAGCTGTGGAGAAGTTTACCAGTGGAAACAGTTTAAATGTAAACTTGTGTATTAAGCCACATCCATGTATTAACAGCTTTGGTTGAAAATGTTTTCATAATCTGTGTATGAGCTGCGGTTTATAAACGAGAAATGATGGCATGTTCATGTTTGTGGCCTGTCTCTTCACTGGCCAGTTCTTCCTTGACTTCTCCCTTCTCCACCTTGGATATATCCACAGAGTTGCTGCTGATTAGATGCAATTTATTTATCGTACCATTCTTTGTAGATCGTAGACAGTGTTTGGCTCCAAATGCCCAGGAGGGTGGTCATGTCTCATTTACTTCAACCGGCAGTGTTATTCAACACTGTTGAATAAACCAACGATTCAAAAGTAGCTTAGATCACTTGTTAACCCCATTTCATTGTTCAAATGAACAGTACCAGAAATACTTGATTCTTGTTTACTTCCATCACATAGCAAGTAACAGCCACAAGACTGTCTTTCAGAGAGATACATTTTTGTGAATGGGGAGATGTACTTAATGACCTGGCAACAGTATGTATGCCTGTCTCTGCTGTGCATACCAATATCTACCAATGGAAATGAATGTTAATGTTAATGTACCCTTTACTCATAATAACAAAAATTTTCTCAGCCCAAAAACGATTCCTCAGCATTTGTTAGACTTTGTAGATTTAAAATGTTGTAAGCTTTTTAAAGACTGTCATAGATAGTTTGTTGGAACATTAATTACAGATTAGAACAAAGCTGAATACAACAAGGGGACTTCTAAGATCAGAGAACCCCTATGGTGTCTCATGTGTTCCTCTGAAAAACAATGTATGCTGTGCACATTGTTGATTTGCAGAGATCTCCATGGGGATTTCATTTGAATTCCTAAGCTACTCTCACACAAGAAGAGTAGAACATTTGACATCTGTAGTGCCAGAACTGGTCTGGGTCAATTTAGCACTAGTCCTATGTGACATAGTAAATACCCAATAACATTAGGGCTACTATTATTGTTAACATGAACATTATAACCACTGAGGTTGGTTGGTATTGGCGATATATTAAGTGTAGGATACAAATATCACCAGACACTGACTCAGAACTAATGTGACCATAATAACTAGGATATTTTTCATCATTGTTTCAATTTAATGGGTTTTGGGATTATGTTTGAAATAAGCTCCAGTTGCAGAGATCCCTGCTGTGTGTTGGACATTTTTTGCCTGTTTTGCCTCCTCGCCCACCAGGAGGCTGAGTGGAGCAACATCCTGCCAATGAACCAAACCATTCCAGTCAGAATGGAATCCAAATGTCTCTTCTCTAGCCTGAGAGCACAACAGGGCCATGACAACATGAAGAGTTGCCACGACATTATGCGAAAATCCTCTGTTTTGGTTCCATGGCGTTGCTGTGGTTTTGTGATATGTTTCCAGTGTTTGAGATATTTCTAAGTGTATAATTCACTTTAGTCGTTGTGCTTTATCCATTGTTTTACTCTGTTTTCAATTTATCAGACAACATGAGAAATATATTTTTTCTGAATTACTATAGTTGCTTTGTTTTTTTCTCCAGTACGCACTGTCTTCAGAAATAATAATGATAAAAAAACTTCTGCTGCCGATGGAACATAAGATATTGAAACAAAATGCATTTGTCTTTAAAAAATTATCCATTGCTTAATTTGGCTAGTCATCATGTACCACATGACATGGAGCCATGTAATGAATTCATCATGACATACGGATCTATTTAAGGCCTTTTCTAGGCCATCTGTCCTGCACGTGTTGAATGAGTACAGTAGCTGCATCATAAGGCCGTCTGGGCTTCATGATATAGACGTTGGTTGACCAAGACCTAACTTGTTGTGCTCTAACGTCTGACCTTGAACAGGACAGGTAAATGTTACCATTGACATTAGCTAGGTTACTGTCTGCTTCTCTATATGGCCATCAACACGGTGACCGTAGCCTTTTGAGGCCACATAGCAATATTTGGTCAGAGGGCTCTTTAACTTGCCACAAAGAATGTAAGTGACCCATCTTAAAGGCAACACGACATGCAACACTACACTTTAAGAGATACATAAACATTGTCTGAAACGTTACCATGCTAATCTATTCATAATCAGAAAGTAATAGTACACTTTCAATTTTACTTTTCTGCGAATTTCTGCAAAACATGTACACAAAGTTGACAAATATGCTCCCCAAAGAACAAGCAACAACAGAATTGATGCACAGTTGTTAGCTAAACTCCCTAGTAGGGTTAAAACTTAGGAAGAAACCTAGAGAGGAACCAGACTCTGAGGGGTGGCCAATCCTCTTCTGGCTATGCCGGGTGAAGATAATATGACTACAATTAACTTATGGGCAATGTCAATGTTTTTGCATGTTCAGATGGCAAGAAGGTCAATAAAGGCTTGTGGGCTGTGCCCAGAGACCAAGTCAACTGCATATACAGGTGGACAAAGACAGGGACAATCAGGTGGGGTGTGGACAGTAGGAATCGTAACAAAAATGTATCTCCAACACAATCAAGAGGACTTGGATGAGGACAGCAACAAGTCAGTCAGGCCTGGTGGTCCTGAGGCCTTGGTTCAGTGCCCTCCTAAGGTTAACAGTACAACAGGAGACAGCATTCCCTGGATTCAAAAGGATACCTGAGCATACCTTTCAGACTAACCATTGAGCCTGTCACACAAACTAATGCAATGTAAACAATCGGGACTCAAGACAGGACAGACTGATTCTATTCCATCGGCACAATAATGTAGCAGTGCCAATCTAGGTTCTGAGACAGGGACATATAGAACATATATTAGGTGGGATATGTGTGGGGCAAATACAATATACAGTTCCCTCCACAATTATTGGTAACCAAGGTTGTTTATTAGATTTATTTTGTAAGACCAGGCTGATAAACAACAAAAACGTATTTTCATAGCCTTTTGTGATGATAATTGCTCATTGAAGTATATATTTTTTGTGCACCTTGAGTCAGTATAGTAATGTATATTTACATCCAGGGAGCTGAGTTAGCATTCTGACCTTAGTATAATGTAACCATTCAGACTGGATATGGTCAGCACAGCCTTGTAAGTCTGTCCTGGACAGCTAACAGATTGATGAGGGCCACAGCACGTGGTTCAAGTAGCAGAATATTTTAGTGATGGTCGACCTGTACTCCACGCCTGTCCTCTTCCTCTACTCCCCTCCACCTGCAAGAGAATCACTTCTGGAACCATGGGGGACCAGGGTGGGAGGAGTCAGCAATGATTACTTCCTTTCTGGAGAAACACAGGGCCACAATGGAGGGCATAAAGCAAGATCAATGTTGATTGGGGTAAAGGAAATGTATCTTCCAAAGATTGTACATCCATTGGTGTATCTTCCTGGGGATGGTACATCCGTTGGTGTATCTTCCTGGGGATGGTACATCCGTTGGTGTATCTTCCTGGGGATGGTACATCCATTGGTGTATCTTCCTGGGGATGGTATATCCGTTGATGTATCTTCCTGGGGATGGTACATCCGTTGGTGCATCTTCCTGGTGATGGTACATCCATTGGAACAACCATGGAATACAGTGAAAACAGTCATCATCAAGTGGAGAAAATATGGCACAACAGAGACATTACCAAGAACTGGAGGTCCCTCCAAAATTGATGAAAAGACGCAAAGAAAACTGGTCGGGAACATTAAAGGAGCGGCAGGAATTTCTGGCAAGTTCTGGCTGTGTGCTACATGTGACAACAATCTCCCATATTCTTTATATGAATGGGCTATGGGGTAGGGTGGCAAGGCGGTGTCACACAGGCGGTGTGGGGAATCCAAAACAAAAATCCAAAAAGGGAGATGGAGGCAGATGCAGGGGTTCAAGGGAGGACTTTAATGTAAACTAAAAGTAAAACAAAACCGAGTGCCGTGGACTACAACGAAAAAACAACAAAACTTAGACCAGGCAAACGGGAGCAGGAGCAGGAGCAGGAGCAGGGGCAGGAGCAGGAGCAGGAGCAGGAGCAGGAGCAGGAGCAGGAGCAGGAGCAGGAGCAGGAGCTAACACGACAAGACATGACCAGACAAGACAATGATCCGACCAACACAGGGAGAAACTGACTGAACTAAATACACAGACTAACGAGCATAACAGAAACAGGTGGGGGCAAAACACAGGTGAACTAAATACACTGATTAACAGGGACAAGGATCAGACAGATCACCGACAAACAGAAAACACGGACCGGAACGGCCCTAGCTGGCCGGGGCCGTGACAGGCGGAAGCCTTTTCTTACAAAGGAAAACATCCAAGCCCAGCTGAAGCTTGCAAAAAAACAAACATCAAGTCTCCCAAAAGCATGTGGAAAATGTGTTATGGTCTGATGAAACCAAGGTTGAATTTTTTTGGCCATAATTCCAAAAGGTATGTTTGGTGCACAAACAACACTGCACATCACCCAAAGAACACCATACACTGTGATGCATTGTGGTGGCGGCATCATGCTTTGGGGCTGTTTTTCTTCAGCTGGAACTGGGGCCTTGCTCCGGGTGGAGGGAATTATGAACAGTTCCAAATACCAGGCAATTTTGGCACAAAACCTTCAGGCGTCGGTTAGAAAGCTGAAGATGAAGAGAAAGTTTGCCTTTAAGCACCACAACGACCCAAAGCACACATAAAAACATGGCTTCACCAGAAGGAGATTAACGTTTGGAAATGGCCCAGCCAGAGCTGAGACCTGAATCCAGTTGAACATCTGTGGTAATCCGAAGACGGCTGTGTACAAACAACTCAAATAAGCAATGAGAAACAACAGTCCGTTATTAATGAATGTCAGTCAATACGGAAAAAGGCAATAACTTTTTATAGTTTCTCAACTTTTTATGGAGTGATGTTCTGCATCAGATGACCTGGCCTCCACAATCTCCCGGCCTCAACCCAGATGTTTTGAGATGAGTGGGACCACAGAGTGAAGGAAACGCATCCAACAGCATATGTGGGAACTCCTTGACGATGGTTGGAAAAGCATTCCATGTGACTACCTCATTAAAAGCAGGTTGAGAAAATGCCAAGATTGTGCGAAGCTGTCAAAGAGTGGCAATTTTTTAAGAATCTCAAACATAAATATATTTCAAGTTGTTGAACACTTTTTTTTGGTTGGTACATGATTCCATGTGTATTCATCAATGTGTAACTAATCCACAATGTGGAAATAAAAATTAAGAAATATCCTTGGATGAGTGGGTGTGTTCAAAGTTTGTCCTGGTATTGTTTATAAATGTATATATACTTTTTCCCTGTATGCATCATATACATTTGTAAACGTGTATCATTAGTACAACATTCATGTGTAACTAAGTGTTTTCTTGCAATCTTGACAAGGTTGTCTTTTTAAATGAGATTTGGTGCTCATTTGGTTCACGTGCAGGTTAAAATGTAAAATAAAATGAAAACATTTAAGGCACTTCTGGATTCAAGACATTCCACCTCAAGGACTCAGAGGGAATCAGGAAAAATATGATCTGGTCTGATAAAACCAACTCTGAACTGCTAGGCCTGAATGCCAAGTGCTGCTTGTGATGAAAACCAGGTGTCACACATCATTTAGCTAATATTGTACCATCATTTAGCTAATACTGTACCATCATTTAGCTAATACTGTACCATCATTTAGCTAATACTGTACCATCATTTAGCTAATACTGTACCATCATTTAGCTAATACTGTACCATCATTTAGCTAATACTGTACCTGTACCGAGGTGAGGTGTGGTGGTGGGAGCACCCCCATCCAATCTCCACTTCGAATTTTTCCCAAAAAGTTGAAAAGGAAGGTTTTGATTTAGGAACAGAAGAGTTCAATTTGCAGTGGTCTCTTAATTGTAACCCTTCTTGTTCCTCACTCAAAACCTTCCATTCCAACTTTTTGGGAAAGTGAAGAAAAGGTGCAGTGGTCTCTTAATTTTTTACAGAGCTGTATATATATATATATAAATATTCTAAAATACATTTAGTCTATAACAAATAAGAAAACTATATATATCCTTTTAAATATTCTTCAAATTGCTGCAGGGATTTTTATTTCTGTTCCAAAATGAGGCAGGAATGTTGGCTTAGCCATATAATGAGTAAAGAGGAAACATAAATCCAATACATAAGAAAACATTTATTGAGGCGAAAGTGTATACACAATGAACATATGCACACAATATTCTTTAGAGTAAAGGTCAGAAAAAAATCAAAATCCCAACCCCATTGTTTAATTTACATCAGTAAGACGATATCCAGAGTGAGGACATTCTGGACTGACACTCGTATCTCCCGTTCCCATAAGGGTTTATAAGTCCATTTGTCTGATACCTTACAGGTCTCATCATCTCAACCTGATAGATCGGGGAACCCTGGGAGAGGATGTCCGAGAAACGTAGAGTATGAGATGTTTCCTGCCTTTATAGTTGCTTCTTAGTTTGATCTGTTTACTAATTTCAGAAAAATTCATTCATTTTATGATCGACTTGTTATTGGGTCTGTTTTTGTATGTTGTGAATGTTATTGTGCAGTCTTAAAAAGAATATGAGGATATGTGTCTGGCATTTATATATATTTTTAGCAGTTAAAGAAGTATGTTTTAGTTTCATAATAAACAAAAATTATTGGGTTTGGTTTTCTCAGTCTGCTAGAAAAGAAAATGTCTTGACTGGTGAGCTTAATTCTGGGCATGTTTCTCTGCTCAGAGGTTGCTGAAGCTTTACATGATACAATGCTTAGATAGCTGTACCCTATACATCAGTTAATCACACACACAGTGGCAGCGCCAAGGCATTTTTATTGGTGGAGCTATGGAAGAGGCCAGGTCCATTCCAGGGTTGCTGATCACCCCTGTACGGAGGGTTAAAGTCAGTTGCCATGCATCATCAGTCATCCCCGCAAGGCCATCAGCTAAACTGAGAAGCGTTGAAGCGTAGAAGCGTTCCTGAATCATTCTTGAGAGTGCAAACGTGATTCTAGGCTTATTTTTTGGGAAACAATTCAAATACAGCATGTTACAGCAATCTTAAAGTCAAGGAGACTTGGCTAACGCGAGCAAATTCTGAGCATGGGAAGATCACAGTAGTCTGGACCGGGGTCAAGGGTGGATAGGACCCATGTGATGTTCATACTTAAATGCGTTATGCAATTTTACATTCAAGTTTTCTATTTCAGCGCCTGATGTCTTATGATTTCTTGTCCTGAAGTGTGTATTGGTCTGTGTTCTTTAAACAGCCGTTTCAAAAACTGTTTTCTTTTAACAGTTTTCTTTACACAGGAAGCTTGTGTTTTTATTAAATCGCCATAAACTGTTTCAAGCAACATCAACTTAAATTAGTTTATGGAGGTGATTTGGATATTCTTCTTAACTTGCTCACATGAACCCTTTACTTGATTTCTAGGTATTGTGGTCTAAAGTTAGCTATGGTTTATAATAATCCATTAAAAAACAACTAAACCATTGGTTATATTTTCTGTTGACCCATTCTATTTTCAAGCACCATAAGACACCAAAATGTGAAATTGTGATATTGTCTCCAGGCAACAATGTCCAAATGGGAGGATAAACAGGAATGGAAATCTGTGTGGAATTAATGAGCCTCACACCCATGGCCAAGGGAAGATGCAGCAGTGGATGCTGGTGTGGTGGAATAATGGTTGATGGTGTGGTGGAATAATGGTTGATGGTGTGGTGGAATGATGGTTGATGGCGTGGTGGAATAATGGTTGATGGCGTGGTGGAATAATGGTTGATGGCGTGGTGGAATGATGGTTGATGGCGTGGTGGAATGATGGTTGATGGCATGATGGAATGATGGTTGATGGCATGGTGGAATGATGGTTGATGGCGTGGTGGAATGATG
>JACXGJ010016645.1:0-12103 GCA_016801105.1 Esox niger
TCCTGTCAACTCTACCCCGGACGTAGTCTACCCAGTCCATTACCCAGAAACCCGTCCTGTCAACTCTACCCCGGACGTAGTCTACCCAGTCCATTACCCAGAAACCCGTCCTGTCAACTCTACCCCGGACGTAGTCTACCCAGTCCATTACCCAGAAACCCGTCCTGTCAACTCTACCCCGGACTGAGTCTACCCAGTCCATTACCCAGAAACCCGTCCTGTCAACTCTACCCCGGACGTAGTCTACCCAGTCCATTACCCAGAAACCCATCCTGTCAACTCTACCCCGGACGTAGTCTACCCAGTCCATTACCCAGAAACCCATCCTGTCAACTCTAACCCGGACTGAGTCTACCCAGTCCTGGACTGTTGAAGGCACCTACTCTTGTAGATTGAATTGACCTGGAGGAAATGCGGTGAGCTAAGTTCAGTGTGAACAGATTGACCGGCTCATTTGGTCAGGTGGTACCTGCAGTGGTCCTGGAACCCGGTTGCCTGCACCTCCTCTACCCTTTGGGCTTGCGTGACCCTCAGCAGTGCAGACCCAAACAATGAACAAAACCCCACGCACACAATGAGCAGAACTGAGTCTCCCGCCATGGCAAATCAGGGCGCGGCCTCTCAATGGCAGGAAGCATAGACATCAATATTTACACTGTGAGCGGTGCAGCCATGGAGCCAACAGGCCTGTGTTTGGGCCTGGGTAGCTGCACACACATACACATACAGACACACACACCAAGCTGGGACTCGGCAGAGCAGAGGGCTGCCTGTGCTTTAGTCTCCTCTACTCAGCCACCGGCCCACCCACCATCCCGATGCAATTACAGAGCAGGCAGACTGACTGGACCCTGGGCCCGGCGCTTCTCCTTGTTTTGTTTGACCTCATAACTTCCTCTGCTGACGGACTGAGTACTTACTGGGGCCGTGTGGCTCCAAACCCCAGCTGTCATGCCTACGCTATCTGGAAACTAAGATCGGGGACTCTGTTGGTACGTTAGCCAACTTTGTGGGAACGAGTGTTCACTGTCTGCTGGACGCGAACTGAGTGTGTCTGGCTGCAGCTTTTTCCATTTTGCTATATTAGGGCAGAGATGTCCTCCCAGACCAGACTGCAGAGAGGCCTGTGCTGTCCATAGTCAGAGAGAGAAGGGGCAGGACAGAGTGGTGGGGGCAGAGACAGAGAGACAGAGAGAGGAGTCATACCAAGAGAGACAGAGCGGAGAGAGAGGAGTCATAACAAGAGAGACAGAGAGCAAGAGAGACAGAGGAGAGACAGGGGAGGACGTTAAGTGACAGGAAACCTAGACATTTACATTAACTGTGACGCTTTGGAGAAATTAATGAAACAGTGTGAAATCCAAATTTGAAATCTCCTCACTGCTTTTCACTGAAGAACATTTTGAACACTGAATTAGAATTTGGTTTACTTTCAGAATGGACAGTTCTTTAGATGGAACCAAACCCATCAGCGATTTGTGAGAGAAATGCTTGTACACTGCTCAGCACCATCTCTACTGCAGCAAATCTTAACTGTGTCCGTTTCTCTGACAGAGATGGGAGGTGCTGCCATGCTCACTGTGGTGCTCGCTGGAATTTGCCTGTGGATGTCTACAACTGTAGCAGGTAGGACAACCTGTGTGTGTGTGTGTGTGTGTGTGTGTGTGTGCGTGTGTGTGTCTCGCTCCTGTCTCCTTTTCTGTCATTGAGTTCCTGTGTTTAATGGTTGCGCCGTGCTGTTGGCCAGCCGTGCTCCTGCCGATGGTTTTGTAACGACCTGTCGGATTCTGAGAGGAGTGTTTGAACTGAAACGCCTCAACTCCATTCATTTATTTGAACCGTTTCAATTGACCCACTGTGTGAGTCTTAGAGTGTGCTAACCCGTGCGTGTGTGTTCTGGGTTTGGATCTGCATGGTCGTCTGTGATGTGTGTCTGTGTGCGTTGCTGTCAGTGTCAGCTGGGTGCAGATGAGTGTGTAGATGAGAACGGCTCATTGTCGTACATCAGTGAAACAATGGAGCAGAGGAAGTGTGTGTCTTCCTGCGGTGTGTGTGTGTGTGTGTGTGTGTGTGTTCTGTAGGCCTTGGGGGGGACCCAGACACAGCCTCTACAGAACTACAGTAAAACTCAGATACAGCCTCTACAATACTACAGTGTAACACAGACACAGCCTCTACAGAACTACAGTGTAACACAGACACAGGCTCTACAGAACTACAGTAAAACTCAGATACAGCCTCTACGGAACTACAGTGTAACACAGACACAGCCTCTACAGAACTACAGTAAAACTCAGATACAGCCTCTACAGAACTACAGTAAAACTCAGATACAGCCTCTACAGAACTACAGTGTAACACAGACACAGGCTCTACAGAACTACAGTAAAACTCAGATACAGCCTCTACAGAACTACAGTAAAACTCAGACACTCCCTCTACAGAACTACTGTAGAACTCTGACAGAGCCTCTACAGAACTATGGTCAAACTCAGACACAGCCTCTACAGAACTATGGTCAAACTCAGACACAACCTTTACAGAACTATGGTCAAACTCAGACACAGCCTCTAAGGAACTACATTAAGACCAAGACAGAGCCTTTACAGAACTACAGTAAGATCCTAAAAGAGGTCTACCATACTGGGATTTCCTCTCATCTCTATCTTCTTAATCCTGCAGATCCATTGTCTGCAAGATCATCATCAGAAGGTAAGTTCCCGTAATAGAACCACAGTTAGTCTAAAGAGCTGTTTTGGGTTAGGATTAGGTGCTGTATTGGAGTTATGTGTAGGCACAAAGGTTCGGTCATTGAGGTTCATGTTATATTTACATTTGAATTCGATTCAGGGTGAGGGAACAGGGCAACAAAAGGACAGAGGAACCAACGTATGTACGCGTGCGTGTCTTTGTGTACAGTCCCTTATTGGTTTGCTCTCCCCAGATGAGCTCCTGTGTACATGCCAGAACCTGAAAGGGACGTGCAGTACTGAGGGCACCTGCACCGGGTTCCGCTGCTTCTTCATCAACGTGCAAGGCCGAGAGGAGAAGGGCTGCTTCCAGAGGGACCATTACAGAGAGCAGTGCTCCACCAATGGAATCCCGGGACTCTACGTGCACTGCTGCTTACAGAGCATGTGCAACGCCAACAGCACCGCTCCAACCCCAGGTCAGGATACTGCAGCCGTCACTCCACCCCCACCCCCCCCACCCCACCCCCGCGCGCCCTAACCCTTCCCCGCCAGCAGCTCAGAACTCTCTGTCACGTGTCGGCCTCTCAGTTCTCTGGTGTCCGTCCGCCTCCACTCAATGTTGGTGGAGACTTATTGTCTGTCGCCCCCTGGTGGCTACCTTGCGTTGGTGCGCGGATAAGGCACGGTGCCGTCACCTTGTCCACACACCGGTCAGTTTCACCTGCTTTTTACATGACATCGTTTCCGGGCCTGACGTCCTCTCTGTTATGTCCAGTGGGACGTCCTGAACGGTTTGAGAAGTCTTGGGATTTAATCAACATTTCTGCCCGTTCTGTTATTTCATACCTGTATGACTGTGTGTGTCCCGTTCAGTACCTGAACCTCCTCGGATTCTGCCGGTGATTGTTCCGGTGCTGGTTCTGCTGCTGGTATCTGTGGCGGGTGGCCTGGCGATGTGGATCTGCTTCAGACGACAGCGCCGCCATCTGGCCAACACCAAGGACCACGACCTCGCAATGTTCAAGGCCACCAGCAAAGCAGATCCCACCTACGAGGTAACGGATTCATTTTACCGGGTCGCGTGGTTGTCACAGAACCGGTACAGTGACATGTTATTTCCGGTCTGTAATGAAGGGGTTACATGATAACCAATGTGGGTAGATTGTGGTCTTGATGTGGGTGATTTTCTGTTTAGGACATCTTTGATGAGTTCTGTACATCCGGCAGTGGAACTGGCCTGCCATACCTGGTACAGAGGACCATGGCTCGGCAGATTTCTCTAGTGGAGTGTGTCGGTAAGAGTGTGTCTATCTTTGGTCCATATGGACTCCTTCCATCCTTCCTTGGGTGGATATTGCAAATAAAGACACTGTAAACATTACTACTAGACATTAGCCACAGACTTAATGCAATGGTGTCTGTTGCTCTGTCCCTCTCTTGTACATCAGTTTGTTGCTCTCCATCATTTAAGGTCTGTCTGTTGCTCTGTGTCTCACTCTACCCAGGTAAGGGCAGATATGGAGAGGTCTGGAGAGGCACCTGGATGGGAGAGAGTGTTGCGGTGAAGATCTTCTCCTCCAGAGATGAGCAGTCTTGGATCCGGGAGACAGAGATCTACAACACTGTACAGCTCAGACACGATAACATTCTGGGTGAGTCGGCATAGTGAGCATGGACCAAGTTAAGTTTAAACATCAGTACAGTACACTGGAATTTGCCAGGACCGTCAATAGCTTTTCTGGCGTATAAAGAGTGTAGGTCTCTTGGTAATATTCTATTGCTTTCATTGCACTGATAAAAGTAAACCAAGAACATCTCACAGATCTGAAAGAAAACAGAGCGTTCTGACACATGTATGCCATCACATTCCATTGCAGTAAACGTCACGTTTTCTTCCCCAGGCTTCATTGCATCTGATATGACATCTAAGAACTCCAGCACGCAGCTGTGGCTGATCACCCACTTCCACGAGCTCGGTAGTCTCTATGACTTCCTCCAGTACAGCATCTTGGATCCTGAGCAGTGCCTGAAGATGTGCCTGTCTGTGGCCTGTGGCTTGGTCCACCTGCACACAGAGATTTTCAGCTGCCAGGGCAAGCCGGCCATTGCTCACCGAGACCTGAAGACCCGAAACATCCTAGTCAAGTGGAACGGACAATGTTGCATCGCAGACCTCGGTGAGTAGAGATGGGAGGGGACAGAAGGAGAGGACAGAAGGAGGGGACAGAAGGAGAGGACAGAAGGAGAGAACAGAAGGAGAGGACAGAAGGAGGGGACAGAAGGAGAGGACAGAAGGAGAGGACAGAAGGAGGGGACAGAAGGAGAGGACAGAAGGAGAGGACAGAAGGAGAGGACAGAAGGAGGGGACAGAAGGAGAGGACAGAAGGAGAGGACAGAAGGAGAGGGGTGAAGGAGAGGGGTGAAGGAGAGGACAGATGGAGAGGGGTGAAGGAGAGGGGTGAAGGAGAGGACAGATGGAGAGGACAGAAGGAGAGGATAGAAGGAGAGGACAGAAGGAGAGGACAGAAGGAGAGGGATGAAGGACAAGGATGAAGGACAGAAGGATGAGGAAGAGGACATAAGGAAGAAGAGAGTAGAAGTAGTGAAGGATCAAAGACAGAGGGAGAGAGAGGGGGATAAGGAGAACAGGGATGATGGGGAGAGGGATGAAATACATAGAGATGGAGAGAGGGAGAGAGAGGGGGATAAGGAGAACAGGGATGAAGGGGAGAGGGATGAAATACATAGAGATGGAGAGAGGGAGAGAGAGGGGGATAAGGAGAACAGGGATGATGGGGAGAGGGATGAAATACATAGAGATGGAGAGAGGGAGAGAGAGGGGGATAAGGAGAACAGGGATGAAGGAGAGAGGGATGAAATACATAGAGATGGAGAGAGGGAGAGAGAGGGGGATAAGGAGAACAGGGATGAAGGAGAGGGATAAAGAGCAAAATACAGGCGCTTAGCCATGATGAATGGACAGCGGTAGAGGGGAGCAGGAATCTCTGACCTGCTGCTGTCTGTTTATGCCCACCGACAGTATGTAGTCATTCTGCCAGTGTTCCTGGCATGTGTTCATTAGAGCAAACTATAGCAAAACGTTTTGTGTAAGAACTGTAATTACGTGCAAATTCTGGTTGGACATCCCTGTTTCTAAGTGTTTTCTCCACCCTGAACCTGCCCCTGTCATGTTCCCAGGCTTGGCTGTGATGCACTCTCAGACCAGCGACTACCTGGACGTGGGGAATAATCCCCGGGTGGGCACCAAGCGCTACATGGCCCCAGAGGTCCTGGACGAGAGCATCCGCATGGACGTATTTGAGTCTTACAAGCAGACAGACATCTGGGCTCTGGGCTTGGTTCTCTGGGAAATTTCCAGAAGGACGGTTGTCAATGGTAACCACTTGTTCATGCGCACACACAAACCCACACAGACGCATACACACGACATACATGCAACTATCAAGCCAATAAAAACACTCTGGAAAAAACACTGTGATCTGTAATTGAAACGTGCTGTTGTCCAGTCAAATGGGTTGTGGGTTTGATCCAGGTCCAGTAATAAAATGCACTCACCACTGAAAATCACTAAGAGCTAAAAGTCTGCTAAATGACTTACATGCAAATGTGCTGTACTCACTGCAGTGTACTTTGGATAAAAGCCTCTGTACATGTGGACTGTAACCAAAGGGACCTGAGCTGGGTTTCTCATGACTGCACTCTTCCACACAAACTTCCCCACACACTCCCACACTCACTCCCACACACACTTCCACACACTCCCACACACACTTCCACACACTTCCACACACACTTCCACACACACTTCCCCATATACTTCCACACACACTTCCACGCACACTCCCACACACAGTTCCACACACTTCGACACCCTTCCACACACACACTTCCACACACTTCCACACCCTTCCACACACACACTTCCACACACACTTCCACACACACTTCCTCATACACTTCCACACACACTTCCACACACACTTCCGCACACTTCCACATACTTCCACACACATTTCCACACACACTTCCACACACACTTCCCCACACACACTTCCCCACACACACTTCCACACACAGTTCCCCACACACACTTGACCACATCATCCACTCAAGCATAGTGCTAGGGTTGCAAACTTACTGGAACCATCAATAGATGCCCTGATTTTCCAGAAATACTAGTCGGAGGACCAGATTTCCTGCTTATTCCCCCCCCCCTCCCCCCGATTTCTGGAATGGAATCCTCCAACTGGAATTTTGTGGACACCGGGGAATTCATTGAACATTTCCTGAATTTTGCAACCCTAAATGGTTGCAAAAGGGAAACTGTGTTTAGTTTCCAAGTCTACTTCAGGTCTGATAAATGCACACTGGCCCAAACTGCACCCTACTCCCTACACAGTTCACTACTTTAGACCAGGGTGCATACCACTAAATAGGGTATAGGATGCTATTTGCCTGTTGGCTGCACAGTGTAGCAGGCAGTTAGCCCATGTTGCTCATCTTTACAGTGTTGCTTCATCTGCGAGTGTGTTTAACTGGGTCAGGGGGAGTGTGTGTGTGTGTGTGTGTGTGTGTGTGTGTGTGTGTGTAACTGGGTCTTGGGGAGTGTGTGTGTATGTGTGTGTGTTTGTAACTGGGTCTTGGGGAGTGTGTGTGTGTAACTGAGTCTGGGGGAGTGTGTGTGTAACTGGGTCTGTATTTGGGTATTCTATGCTCTCCCATGATTAGCGTGGTAGTAATGATAAACACTCTTATCTGGTGTCAGCACCCTCCCTCTTCATATAGTCCAGATGCTCTTTCTCTCTCTCACACACACACACACACACACACACACACTCACACACACACACTCACACACACACAGCCAGGCCTCCTAGAACTCCTCAAGTACAATACACTCTCTCCCCTCTGCTCTCTTTTGAGTCCAACATACTGCCCGACACTCCTGCTCTCCACTATCCAACACTCCTGCTCTCCACTACCCAACACTCCTGCTCTCCACTACCCAACACTCCTGCTCTCCACTACCCAACACTCCTGCTCTCCACTACCCAACACTCCTGCTCTCCACTACCAAACTCTCCTGCTCTCTACTACTTTCCAGTACCCAACACTCCTGCTCCCACTACCAGACATGTTTGGTCTCCTACTTCCAAACACTCATGCTCTGCCACCCAACTCTCTTGCTGTCCACTACCCAACACTCCTTTTCCCCAGGATTCCCCCAGGACCTCCTAAAACCCAACATTTGCGTTTGGATTTCAGTTCTATTTTTAGGTAGATTACTTGTTGTATACCATCTGTATATGAAGCCGACATATATCATCTAAATCTAATTGATTGTTATATCAATGTTACGGTGTGTCAAGAGTCTCACTGACACTTCCCAACTCAAACATTATCCAAACAACATTACCCAAGCCACATGATCCAATCACAATTACCCAACCAACACTACCCAATACACGTTATCCAAACAGCATTACCCAATCAACATTATCCAACTAACATTACTCAATCCACATATATATCCACAATATATATTAATCACGTGTGTTTGTGTTTGTTGTTCCAGGGATAGTGGAAGAGTACCGACCACCTTTCTTTGACATGGTGCCCTCAGACCCCAGCTTTGAGGAGATGAAGAAAGTGGTGTGTGTGGACCAGCAGAGACCTGGTCTGCACAACAGACTGCACTCACACGTGGTGAGAAACACACACATTTTACATTGACCAGTCCTTGTGCTGTCGCCAGACGTTATTCCCTTTCAAAATCCTTAACCTTTCCCTAACTCCTAACCTTAAACTTTAATTGTAATCATAACCCTGATTGCTTTTACCCATAAAATCTCTTAGGCCAAAAATAGCTTTTTCTTCTTGGCGAAAATGTGCACAAGGTTAAGTTGTCCTTGTGTTCTGTCACTTGCTGTGATTTTGGTCCACACCAGGACAGCAAAATCTGTACGGAGATACACCCACACACACACATCCCACTGAATTACACACACAACATCAGAAGTATATTTTTACTACATCTCTTAACCAAGAGAAATCAAGAGCCAAAATTCTGTTATTGGATGTTACAATAGTAAAATGGATGGTGATCTTATGGTTCTCCCCCATCTCTCTCTCTCCCTCTCTAAAGATCCTGTCTTCAATTGCCAAGATAATGAAGGAGTGTTGGTTCCAGAGCCCCCCAGCACGGCTAACAGCCTTACGTGTCAGGAAAACCCTCTCCAAGCTGACCCAGGACCACGAGTACCCCACAGAGAAACTCAAAATGGACGTGTAATCCTGGTGACACCCACTGAACTGCAAGCAGGACGTTTAAACCCAAATATAAGACTACAACAAACCAAGAATCAGGCCTGAAGTCTCACATTAGAGATGCTAGTATCCTTTTCCGCTTAAGACTGTACACTGTTCCATGTTTCTGGTGCCTCGTCCTGAAATACCTCCACCAACCTGAGTATACAGCCTGGATCACTACATCTGGAATCCAGAAGGTCATGCATTACATTTGGCATATTCATCTGCCGAGAACGGGAATGAGACCGTCAGGAATGGAACAATAAGGACTTGGATTTTTCTATGGACAGAAGCATTTGTAATAGCCAGATCATTAGTCAGTGGAACAGCTGAAAGGACATTTCTGGAACATGGTCATTGTCCTCTGCTGGGGGCCTACTGGATTGCGAGATCTGCAGCATTTAGTAGAGGTCCTCATGAAAGCTTTTTCCTGTGGTGGTATTGGAATGGATGTCTCATCATTGGCTCAGCAGCAAACTTTGTCGGCATAAGGCAGAAAACTTTGTAACCATTTGAGTTGCAGTTTGTACAATGTGTTTCTAATTTGCTAACAGTTTGACATATTACAAAGTTGCTAAACATATATGTTAGGAATTCCTTAAGAGGATAATGGTTAAGGCTTATGTTCTTGATTAGGTATTTGGGTGGTGGTGTAGGTTAGGGTAAGGTATTACTGTTTTAAGGTTTGGTATAATGGGTATTCATTTTGAACGGTTAAGGGTTTAGGTTTTGGGAAAGGCGTGCAATTAAGATAATAAAAAAAGCAGATTGATACCCAATTAATCTAGGATCCGAGGGAGATCATATCTTATGAGATATATGTATGAGATGAGAGATAATCTCAGTTCAATTGTGTCAAATATGTACCTGACACAAATGTATCCGAAATACATTCATTGCCATATAATGGTTCATAATGATATTATTAATTAAATAGACAAAAAGGGATTGTGGTAAAAACACACAACATTTTCCAGAGTGTGCTCTCCCGCTAATTTGTGCACTTTGACTTATTAGTCATACAGCCCATTGCAGGAGCAAACATTGCCTGGCATGTTCCCAAAGCCAGTCCATAAAAGGGCATTTGAGATGTCTGATAGCAGACTGGTAGGTCAGCACCTACGGAGGATCGGAGCTTTCTGAATGTAATGGTTTGTCTCCTGACCGAAAGCCAAGCGTGTCCCTCACAACAGTCTTCCTGATATAAACGTAATGACCACACTAAGCAATAAAACAGCTTCTGATCTCATATCTCCAGTGGAATCATCAAGAACATTAGGAAATACCGATCATCGGGATATGACCTAAATTAGAATTTTCGGATTTAGTCTGTGTTTTAGATATCATCAAGCCGGTCTGAGATCTGTGGCCATTGTACCTGATCAGACTTGGAATCCCACTGTATCATTCATCCCCAACCCAGGTGGACACTGGGTCGGATCTCGGGTTAATGTATTTGTGTACTATCCAACCAAACCGAATGTACCACACAGTATTAATTCCGGCGTCCCGGATGTATGTAGACAATGATCTGTCCAGGCCAGATTGGCCTTCCACTGGAATCATTGCAAGTGGATGTGAATATCATGCTAATGTCTTCTTGGTTTGATTGCACTATAGGGGATCTAAACATATTGAATGATTTTTTATTTCCTGGTAGCTTTTTAAGCGGACTGTAAGCGATAACCTGGTAATGTTGCCCCTTACTGAAATGTGTTGCTTATTATCATAATATAAACACCTAGCTAATTAACAAGTTGTGTATGTGTGTGTGTATATAAGAAGGAGAATGTATCTTTCACCAGCATTGGATATCCCGTGGAAGGAGTTTTTTTATGACATTGATTATGTACATATTATCTGTTTTCATCTAAAATACAGGTACCGGCTGTATACTTCCAGTACAGAATTACCATCCTTATAATTACTGCCAGTCAACTATTCTTAAAAGGGAAATAAAAACAACAATACATTGTTAATGGGATATTTAATTTGTGGATGTGGACGCCTTCTATGCTGTTAACCTCACACTTACAGGACATGTCCTTTGAAAAAGGTTACTCAAACACTGTTTATGGTGGATAACACAAGTGGAGTTACACTTCTGTAATCGTCCACCAGGGGGTAGCAGACATCTAATTCTCCGGTATTGGCCTTTAGGTAATCACTATTCTTCAGCTGTAGGTGTTTCTGCAGTCTTTTTTAAATGTTAAATATTCACTTTGGCAATACTTTCAACTGTTTTTGGTGTTGCAGATATAATTTTTGGTTGTTGCTGTCAATGACCGGTTTTATAGGCTGTGTTCTGTGCCAGGCCAGAAGACACTTACTGAGCAGGTATTACTTGAGACCTGCAGGGGAATACTGACGTTTGATGTGATCATGTGATTATATCAGACCTATAGTCGCTGATATCAATGACTATGACATAGAACCTTGCCAGAAACATTTGATGGGAGAATATATCATGGGACAAACTGGTTAAGTGTGTGTGAGTTCTTATTTTTAACCTGACAGTTGCTGGTGATAGTGAGGCGTGAAAGAAGCAGGTCTGCTTGGCCATCACATGTTTTCAGTAGGTCTTGTTTCTACAGAGAGATTACTGTCAAAGGTGTTTCAAGTCAGTCAGTGTCTGTCTGTAACAATCACCATGATCATCTAACACTAAAAGGAAGGAAATGGATTCCTCACAATCTGTCCAGTCTGTGATAATGTGTGTGTGTGTGCCTGTGTGCCTGTGTGCATCTGATTATGTATATGTCTGTCTGTCTGGGGTGGGGGCAGAGATTGAGGGGTTGCTCAATTCCTATTCCCACAAACACTCTCCAGCCTGTTAGCCAACCCTAATCCACCCCCCACCCCGGCCTGTTAGCTGCACTCACCCCCAGCCTGTCAGCCATCCCCTAACCCCACCTCCACCCTTAACCTGTCAGCCATCCCCTAACCCCACCTCCACCCTTAACCTGTCAGCCATCCCCTAACCCCACCTCCACACCCAGCCTAAGCCATCCCCTAACCCCACCTCCACCCCCAGCCTGTCAGCCATCCCATAACCCCACCTCCACCCTCAACCTGTCAGC
>JACXGJ010016646.1:0-12061 GCA_016801105.1 Esox niger
CCATCCCCTATCTCCCACCCTCCATCCGCTAACTCCCATCCCCCATGCCCCATTCCCTATTCTAATTCCCCATCCACCATCCCCTATCTCCCATCCACCATCCCCTATCTCCCACCCCAATCCACCTATCTCCCATCCACCATCCCCTATCTCCCATCCACCATCCACCTATCTCCCATCCACCATCCCCTATCTCCCATCCACCATCCTCTATCTCTCATCTCCATCCCCTAAATCCCATCCCCCATCCAGCATCCCCTATCTCCCATCAGCCTTCTTGTTTGCGGTGACGCTCACCGTTGCCCCAGGGTACAGGTTTATAAAACACGGATGTTTTAGGGACTTACACAGACTCATTTGGACTTGGATTGATACATATTGAAAAAACAGCAGGGCTGGTGTTAATGACTGGTGTTTGTATTGCTCTTTCAACATTGTCACCGCTTGATTTTGACAGAAGGACAGACTTGGCCTAGTTGTTTATTGTGTGATAATTTTTGTGTTAATCAATTAGGGGTATCTGTTCCTTAGGTCAAACGTTTTGGAATTGTTAGAACATTCATAGCCACTCATTCATAACCACTTGCATGGGCTTCAACATGAACCAATTCATTGCAGGCAAAAGGCAGAACAGAAAATTAAGTATTACAATTAAAACATGAAAGAAAAGTTGCAGTAGGCAATATTCACATGCAAGGCCTGTGTGGCTTTTATCACATTTTGTCTGAGATAATCCAGAAAAAGTGGTCATGTAAAAATGTTAGTGAAAAATATTTCATTAAGTACTGTATTGTAGTACTTCATCTGCATACTCACAATGAGGTACTCCCTGTCAAAACTAGCAGTCATTTTCTATTTGTTTATTTTTCTGTTATGATCTAGCTGAAAGACTATACTGAATAGAGTAATGGCAGAACAACAGAATATTATTCAATCCTATCTACCTGCACCGTTGGCAGTTTTAGTGTTAATAGGCTAATAAATTATATCGCAGTTGTGACAATCTCGTCTTTTTTTCTAACATATTAATTATTAAATATAACTAAGCAAGCATTAATAAATCAGTTCATAACAACTTATACATTAAGTAGATAGTGATTTATCAAATGCGTTTTTGTGTGGGAAGGATAGGACAGTGCGTTGGCCAATGACAGGCATTCTACATTTAACCCCACCAATTGTAAATAGCTATATATAGGCTAGGGTACATTTTAATTATGAAATAAACATGGTTTGTTCAAATGTAACTATGTCTTTTTTTCCTCATTTGAAAAAAAATCTGTACATGTTATTATGTTTTCTGCTTTAACTAAAAAAACAATTGGCCAAAATAGAAACGGACCATATTGTCTACGCATGATTGTTATAAAAACCTTGAATTTGACTGCAAATGAATATGTCCAATACAACCAAGACATAAATATACGGATACAATATTGTCATTATTACGTAATTTAATCGTATTGTAGGTACTGTATTGCAATTGAAAGTCATCTATCTATCTAATTTCTGTTCTCACGTGTCAAATCAAGTCATTTATTTCTGATGGTGATTTCAATTAAATAATTCAGAGAACGCTTCTACATCGTCTCCTCCGCGCGTCTTTGTGCGTCTACGAATGGTTGGTTGGTTATGTGGCAAAGACGAGTGAACCAAACGAACTGATTTCCTGACGTTTTATCTAAGTTTGTAGGCTTAGCATTAAAAAAATTCACGAGGCTGTTTTGTGCAGACATGTGTTGATGCATAATTGCAAACGCATTGCCATAATAGCCGACAACTGAGACAGACACTGAACGTGTTGCACCTTTCACATAATTTAAATGCTTATATTCCATCGGAAATGTCTCAGTTTATATTTCAAATAAAGGCTACATTGTTTTCTGGTTTGGGTGAAGCTGCGTTAAATGGAGGGAGGATTGTGCTGACATTACTTATTGTCGCCTTCGGAGCAAAGGACTGGAGACAGGACTTGAGCTGCGCTCCAACCTCTCTCATTCACTGCTGCCAAGCGCGGATCAACGCTAGTCTAACTCAGGAAGTTCCAAATAAGGGCAAGGAAATGGAAACCCACCGGAATAGGTCCTTATGTAGTTACGACCTTATATGGCATGGCGGAGCCTGGTTTTCCGGCAAGCGCGCAGCCTGCTGCACAGATGGGAAATCCGAATGTAAACTATGGGCCATCCGGGAGAGAGCAAGACTTATGGCGCGTTCTCTAGCATTCGGTTTCTCATATGGAGATGCATAGATTCGGGGCTGAGGAAGAGCGGGTACCTTCCCGCGATTTATAGCGCTCGATGTCTCTCCCCTCTGCTTTCCCCTAGGCCAACGTCATGTGTCCTCCACTGCAGTGCCTAAATATGGGCTTCCTTCACTCTATATATGGACATCTACGTCACGGTGAGAGGGTATATAAAGGGCTGGGGATTCTCTGAGCAGGAGAAGCCATCAGAGCCCAGAACAGCTTACGTTAGAGCAGAGACAGAATAGAAACTCACTCACATACAGCGTTATCTCCCTAACGGAGTATATTATTACACAAAAAGTGATTTCAAAACATCAACAACAACAATAACAATACATTATACAAATGGTCAACAGCATATTTGGAGTTGACCAGTATAAAGAAGAAAACGCATTAATGATTATTTATCATTAATTTTAGGGAATGAGTAAAAGGGACACATCCGATCCAAATCATTTCTGAAAGAGAAGTGTAAAACGTGGATTTCTACTCATCTTGGACAAAAGGAGGAAAAAGGCAAAAGAGTCTTTGAAGGAAACAGAAGGACGAGGGAAACAAGATCTGATCATTCTCAACAGCAGCGATCTGACCCTGCTACCTGAGGTGGACTGGTGATTCCCTCCACCTGCGAGAGGACCACCACCACTCTCCACCACTCTCCAGCTCCTCATCACTGGAGGATGGCTGCAACCAAGACAGAGATGCTCCTTCCAGCCCTGCAGATCTCCGACCCGCTCAGCTTCCCTCACTCTCCCATGGATAACTACCCCAAGCTGGAAGAGATGATGATGCTGAGCTCCGCAGGGACCCCCTTCCTCTCTGCCTCGGCACCAGAGGGAGCAGGCTTCGGATCGGGCGAGCCTGGAGAGCAGTACGACCACCTTGCTGGAGGTAAGAGTTTTTCCTTAGTTGATTTTCCTTAGTTCCTTAGTTGGAATTACTGTACTGAATGATAGCTGCTGCTTTGCTGTGTTCAGTAGCAGAATGAATGGAGTGAAACTGTTACATAACTTTCATTATTATTGTTCCAACTTATAAAGAAGACACTGAACATATTTAAAATGTCCTTATTCTCATGAAGGTTGTTATGAAGAAAAAATATTATCAAACAGTAAAACGTACGATGATTGGAAATACATAACTTAAAATGTTTTACATAATGTCGAATTGTATAAATTAAATTTGAGCTCTGCATCCCTGCTGCATTTTTTTTATACCTGAGCTCTAAATTACTAATGTACTTTATTTCATTTGATCTCTATGTCGCTATTGGATATTATTTAATAGATATACAATCTATATCTGTCATATTTCTGTATCTGAGCTCTTCCCCGACATTTGTCCATTGCCAAGTCATTGCATACCTTCTAATGTAATTGTTAAAACCAGCTGAGATGGAGGTTCAGTAATCAATTCAATTAGGCAATGTCTCCTGACTTGAAGTTGTATGTGTAGTGTTTGTGTATGTACATTCAAAATGCATGCACGGAAGCCTATGGCTTGGTTTGTGTGGCTTGTCTATCTTTTGGCTAATGTAGAAATTGACCAGTGTGGGAGTAAAAGGGTGGGAAATAGATGAGGTTGAGGTTTAGCTGAACGGGGGGGTTGGGGGTTCTCCTGTTCTCCATTGGCACCTGCTGCTCTAAGAGATGAGTTGGGCAGCAACACTGTCCAGCTTTTTGGCAGGATTCCCCTCCCTCCTCCCTCACCCCCCCTCCCTCACCTCCTCCTTCCCTCCTCCACACAGACAGGTTGATTTATGCCCTTGATCTCTTCCTTTTCCCGCTGTGCAGATACGTTACCTGATATCTCCATAAACTGTGAAAAGTCAATGGCCGAGCAAAGCTACTCCACCCAGAGGCTGCCCCCCATCTCCTACACGGGCCGCTTCACCTTGGAGCCTGGCACCAACTGCAGCAACAGCCTCTGGGCTGAGCCCCTGTTTAGCCTGGTCAGTGGGCTGGTGGGAATCAACCCCCCTTCCACCTCCACCCCTTCATCCTCCTCATCTCAGTCTGGCACTTCTTCGTCATCCACCACGTCCTCCAACTCGTCCAGCGCCATCTCCTCTCAGAGCTCCAGTCTGAGTTGCTCTGTCCACCACAGTGAGAATAACCCAATCTACTCGGCGGCTCCAACCTACTCCAGCGCCAGCCCTGACATCTTCTCCGACCAGGGCCAGGGCTTCTCCGGCCCCGCTGGAGGGTCTCTCCAGTACCCGCCTCCATCATACTCCAACAGCAAAACATGTGGCTCCAGCTTTCCTGTGCCCATGATCCCTGACTATCTCTTCCCACAGCAGCAGGGGGAAATCAGCCTGCTACCCGACCAGAAGCCCTTCCAAAACGGGTCAGGTCAGCCCTCCCTCACCCCCCTGTCCACCATTAAAGCCTTTGCCACCCAGACGGGATCCCAGGACCTGAAGAGTGTTTACCAATCGCAACTGATCAAGCCCAGCCGCATGCGCAAGTACCCAAACCGGCCGAGCAAGACGCCGCCGCACGAGAGGCCCTACGCCTGCCCCGTGGAGACGTGCGACCGGCGCTTCTCCCGCTCCGATGAGCTGACGCGTCACATCCGCATCCACACGGGCCAGAAGCCCTTCCAGTGCCGCATCTGCATGCGCAACTTCAGCCGCAGCGACCACCTGACCACGCACATCCGCACGCACACCGGCGAGAAGCCCTTCGCCTGCGAGATCTGCGGACGTAAGTTCGCCCGCAGCGACGAGAGAAAGAGGCACACCAAGATTCACCTGAGGCAGAAGGACAAAAAGGTGGAGAAGGGCGGGGTGGCCGGCTCGGTCGCAGCGGCGGCGGCGGCTCCGGTGTCAGCCTCGTCACCCCTGTCCAGCTACCCCTCCCCCATCACCTCCTACCCCTCCCCGGGCTCCTCCTACCCGTCCCCGGTTACGTCTTGCTACTCGTCCCCGGTTCACACCTCCTACCCCTCTCCCTCCATCGCCACCACCTATCCCTCTGTCTCCATGTCCATGTCCAGTACTTTCCAGTCCATGGCGTCCTCCTTTCCCTCCTCCGTAGCCTCCATCTACTCATCCCCTGTCCCCACCCCCCTGTCAGACATGCAGTCCACACTCTCCCCAAGGACAATCGAGATCTGCTAAGGAAGAGAAAGACAAATTGCATTTTTTATTCTTTCCTCCTTACCACTTTGTACAGTCACCTAGAAGGGAGAAGTCAGCATCAAAAGACTTGTTACTCCCCTTCTATAAAGCACTTTTCTGCCTGCTCCCTTTGCAAGCCCTGTTCAGTGAATCCTCAGATTCATCTGACGGGGTTAAAAAAGCATGTCAAGGACCGGGCAAAGATAGTCCAGAAGACAGAAAGGCATTTTGCAGATGTAGTGCTTCAAACAAGGCCTGAAAGATTTTTGAGAGTTGAACCAGAGAGAAGAGACAGGTTGTTCCTATAAGCAAAAACACAGACTGAGACAAACAGGCGAGACTGAAGGCGCGCTAGCCCTCTGAGGCAATCATTTACAGGACAACAGACTTTGAATGATATACATAAGCTAGGTAATATGTATATTTTACTCGTGCCATGTTTTTTTTTCATTCTTTGGTACCATTGATGTGAAAAACTTATTTGCATATTTGCATTGTATTATTTGAAGTGAGCAGGGCCATATTTTCTATTCTAATACTTTCTCTATTATGTAGTGATGACGATGCTGTGATATGTTTTTGACTTTGTTTGATGAAATAAGCACTTAAGTATTCATGCATGTGTTAAGAGTGATGTTAGTTTCTATTTGTTTTGTAAATATCATCCACTTGTACTATTTTTCTCTTGCTCACATCACGTGACATATCAGTCTGTTTTGTGGACAAAAAATGAGAAGAAAAAAAAACTTCACTTAAAAAACAGAAAACAAATGTTCCCGTTTTTGGTGCCTTTTTGTGAAGCCTTGCTGATGTTTTGGCACAACTGCGTGTGCGAGAGGGAATGCGTTGCGACTCGCCTTAAGGTTTGAAGGGATATTTTTGTTACAGAATGTAAGTCATAGTTCAGCAGAAGACCAGAAAGGGCAGAGGTCATATGAGGGCACCGCTTCATTTCTTCAGAATGTAAGCAAAGGAGAGAAATGATAAACTATATTTTTATAACTGAAAAAAAGTTAATGTAAATATCCACATCTTCAAGTTGGAATGTCGTAGTTACCTACTGAGTAGGCATGGGATTCTTTTGTATGTTATATACATGCGGTTCATTAATTTGTGGTTAATCTTTATTTTGTATTTGTGTTTGTTAAACCAAGTGACTGTTTCTGGCTTCTCAACACATTGAATGCGCTTAACTGCCAATGGGATATTTGGTGTACATGATAGCCACCAGAAATGAAATATAAATAAAAAAATAAATATATATGTATAAAATTGCCTTCCATATATTAATAATGACTGGTTTCAAATATTTCCATTGGTACTTAACAGAAATCATACTGGAGCATTTCATTACATTTCAGTGTTCATATCTGATCCCACATCCCTGTCCATACATTACATGTATGTCATACATCATAACGTTGAATGTCAACTGCATGCCCCTTGAGCAGATTTCCCCTGAGTTCCTACATAAGCCCCTTTAATGGAAGAGAATTTACCCAGCATGACGTCAATACATTGATCACTGTTCCCCTGTTGAACTGTCACATCATTGAGAATGCAAATGCCCGAGTCCCATGGCTTCCAGGCGGTGTGAAGATGCATCCTAAGTGGAATTGCACTTGAACTGTAGAATGTTAACAAGTTTATAGTATCATTCACGACTGTAATTCGATACAGGCCCGACCCACATTATTATTTGATCTCAAAAGAACAGTGCAGTAATTGACTAATAGGGGGATTACATATAAAACATATATATCACTAAGAGCAACTGACAATTTCTTTGTAAAAAAAACCCCGGATAACTGGGGAAATGCACGCCTAAAGTCTGGTGTTCTGAGAACTTTCTAAATTGTTCTCCGCAGGTTTAATTATTTATTGTATGAAGCAGATTAAATTATGAACAGTAACAAGAGCTATTCCTGTATAAACGGCAGATGAGTGCAAGTGCTTTCATCTAGAATGTGAGCTCAACCCCCGCCTTTTTCAAACAAGGTAAGTTACAAAGCAATTTATTCCTCATGATTATCACAGAAAACGGTTTGGGTCTCATTCTTTTTACTTGAACCAATCCACCCTATCTCTTTCACTCGTCCTCTGCTCATTATGCTTGGTTTGAAAGCCTGTCTGCTGCAAATAATAATTTTCAATGTGATTGTCACGTGATGATAGCTAATCAGTTTTAGTGCTATCTTGATTAATCAATCAATATAGCAACACATTTTCTAGGTAAACATTTAACAACACCATTAAACACAGAGCGCCAGATATCGTACCCATACTGTACTAACCTTCATCTATTGCAGGCAAGTAGGCTTAATGATTTCCCCAAAAGTCCAGGAATCATGTTGTGTTGTGCAATACTCCAGCTACCAAAATACGCACAAATGCAAACACAGCTAAAAACGGAAGAGAGGGGGATAGAGGGAAAGAGAGATAGAGAGACGGAGAGAGAAGGATAGAAGGAAAGGAAAATAATTAAGATAATTGGTCTCCTGATCCCAAATTGACTTTCTAAACTGGGTATGATGTGTGTGTGTGTGTGTGTGTGTATATAAAAGTGTTTGAGTGTTTTTATGTACGCGTGTGTGTGATTTTGCCATGTAAGCAGTGCATGAGGTCCCTGAGCACCAATGCGTTGTCCCTAGCTAACAGTGTGAATCTCCCTGCTGGAAATGCCACTTTTCTACTCTACTGACTGAAATCGTCTGTTTCTGAGCGTCTTGTCTTTAAACGTCTGTGTTTGTGTCTGTGTTGTGCGTGTGTGTCTGTGTTGCGCGTGTGTGTCTGTGTGTCTCTGTGTGTTTGAATCCAAGCACAACAAAGCACAGACCAAACAAAAACAACTGGCGGCAAGGAAGAAAAATACCGAACCGCTAAACAATAAAGGTTGGCCCATTTTTCAGGATAAGACATTAACATAATTATTATATTACAATAAATAATTGAATTATTCCACACAGTATGTTCCAGAATTTACACACGCACTCACACACACCAGTTAAAATCAGCTTGGAAATTCAAGTCTTTAGGGGCTGTTTCAAGGAACAAGTTTGAGCCTATTCTACAACAATAAAAATTCAATTCCGCCGCTCAAACTGTTTAAAAAGCTTGACGTTTCTAATGATAGCTGGCATCATTTTGGTTGGACATGAAAGTGATGTCCCTTGTGTTTTAGTCAAAAAGCTCGCTGTTGTCCTGGTTTCAAACTGGCAACACGTTGTGGGAAGTTATTACGGACCAACCCCTTCACACTGTGTCCAACTCACCGACATCAGAGGTACACGACAAGGTTGTGGCGCGTCCCGTTTTCTAGCACATACCAGAGATCTCACACGTGCACACAGATTTTCTGTTCGAGGGTGGGTTGGTGAGGTGAAGGGGGAGATGATTGGCCTGGCAGAGGCTTCACTGCTCGCAGTCCCACGACAGAGCCACCTCATGCCTTCACGGGCCTTGTCTTTGTTCTGAAATGTATATGTTCTCTTATTCTTTTTGGGGAGTTGTGTGACAGATTACACAAAGCATGACAAAAAGGCAGTCATTCCTCTTTCCCCTCAGTGCCCTCTGTCTCTGTCCCTCTTTTTCACAAGATTTCCTCTGTTCTCCCTCTGTTCTCTACCTCATTCACCTCTCTCTCTCTGTGAAAACTCACTCTTCTTTCACCTCTACCCTCAAGCTCTCTCTACTTCCCTCTGTCCTCTCTCCTGTGCGCTGCTGATTTAACTGATGATGCTAATGATCCATCCCCTCTTTATTCTGATGCAAGGTCTGTCTGCGCGCTTCCCTTTCATCCACATACAGATGTGATCTTATTGCCTCTTCGCCCTCGGGCCTTTTAAGATGCCTTTTTGAAATATGCCGTTTGATAAGCACATCATTGGCTAAGTCCCCACAGTGATTAGGGCTGGCTTTAATGTGAGAAGGGAGTGAGCCAGGAGCCCCTGAACCTCGTCTCCCTGCCTCACGGCCCCATTTGGCCCTGGGGCCCTTGGCATATTTTGGGGCCATTGGGAGCTTAATGTTAAAGAGAAGAGGTCAGGACATACACAGTCAGAGACACACACATTCCTGTTCACACGTGGTTTCAAAGCCCTTGATTTCAGGAGCAGGACAGGAACTGTGGCAGTTCCCATGAAGATGTTTTTATTGGGCAGTTTTGTGGAGAGATTTCATTTTGACTAGGCCGTCCAGTTATATGGTGCCATGGATCTGTCACTGTCCACAAGTGAGGGCAGATACAGTAAAGACAGCAGATACGTTCAGGTCTTTCTCATACTGTTACTTGCGCTCAACAACTGTTTATTGTTGTAGATGTTCAAGTGTGAACATATCTCCCTGCCATATCCTTTTTGTAGTGGAGGAGAATATTTTTTTCTGTAGTGGATGGAGGCTTATTAGAATAATAGCCAATGTGTAAAACAATCCCAGACAACAAAACGAGGATGTTTCTTTTTTCTCTGTACCTATTCAGGATATATCACAATGAATAGATGATAGTGATACATTAAAACTCATGAAGATTTTCTGTAATGCCACTATGAATTCATATCATGGTAGTTCTCTGTCCAAAATGGATTTGATCAATCTGAGCTGTCATATCTTAGCTGACATTCCTTCTGCAAATGTTTTCAAATCTGAATTATCGCTGTCATTATTTTCTGAAACTATATCTGCACTGTTAACGAAATGACTGTCTATGGAAATGGAATAGAAACAAGTCCTAGTGCACAGGGTTGTATGGTTTCTTTAACACTCTCATCAGTGTTAAAGATGGCAGTGGTTTGGCATATATTTGGTTTACACTTTATAGTGTTCATTGGATAAACAGCGTAATTCCGGAGAATTGTGCCTTTCTTCCACTTATACACACACACACACACACATACACTCAAACACAACTGACCCAGCTGGGTCTAGATGTGTACGTGGGCCCGGCGCTAATATCATTTGGACTCAACATTCACAATTATTCAGAACATGAGTCTTTCACTAGTGTCAATTACATTTCAAAGCACCCACAAGGTCCTTTTCACATTTTCAAGCACAGTTTCCGTTGAAAAAAGACAACAAAAATAATAACTCTCTCAAGTAGCTCCAAATTAAATGCCACTTCCACTCCACTTCAGGTACCGTACTGCTTTAACAAAGGCACCTGGGTGTCTGGATACACTGTGAAACATAAACAGATCACCATCAGCCTCCAGGGTTGTTTCTGTGTCCCAGCCTGCCCGCCCATCCATCCCTGTACACAGCCTGTGTGACGGTAAATCAACACAGCCGAGCCTTTCAGAGCTGCATCGGCTCCTATCAGGTTGATTCGGATGCTGCGCTGCACAGCGTTTCCCACTGCCAAACGCTGCACGGCGTGGTGCTTTTGTACCGTCAATACAACACACTCAGTGTACAGATTAAACAGACTTCAGTGACCGCCGCGTGCCCATGGCGGACGTGGGCACGTCTTCAGTTGGAACAAAAGAATAAATCGGTGCGAACATCTTGAGGTGTACGCTCGGTTTAAATGTCTGTAAGTAGTATTGACCTGAGATCCGGAGAGCTACTGTAAGAGGGACAGCGTGATTCTACATGATCTTCATGACGAGATCCCCGTCTATGTCTCCCAATGAATTAAGTCAACAGTGTTACGACCGTACGGCCCCCTGTATGCAAAACATAAAAACCCTCAAAAAGTTCTACAGTGTGAATACATTTCTAGCTCTTCTGTTTTTGAAATGCATATGAAAACATGTTTGCATTAAACACTTATTATGTCCAACATGTATTCAGCATCGGAAAGCTTTAGAAAAGATGTTTGGGGCTTTGATGAAGATATTACCAACTAATTGCAAAGGAAACAGTATGAGCATGCAAACAAAGTAGTTAAGTTAATAGCCTGTTTTGCCATGAGCAACTCAGTCAGCATGAAATGGAAGAGTCCGCCTTTTTCTGTTAATAACATGTTAAAATAATTCCTTCACTTTCAAATGGATGAACAGTGATTTGAAGGTGTGGCCAAGCATAAATCATTGGAAAACTGCTGACTTGATTTGTCAGCTTAATATTATTGTTCAAAGGGTCACTTCAGGATCACTTTTAGTTAGCTCTCACATATTCCTGTAACGCTAAATACAGCATTTGCATATTTATTGATCATGTGGGTAGAACAGTGCTTTAATAACAAAAGGAGTCTTGTGGCCAGCCCTTTAGCTTATTGCTCATTTATTAGATCTTACCCCATTTAAATATAATGTTTCTAGTTGGAACAAAAAAGGACTTTTAAGAGCAATGTCCCTGGTGAAATATTGTAGAGTATTTGAAGAAACTTTTAATTCCAAATGAAATAAAAAAAATAAAAAATAAAGTAAATTGGCCAGATTTGAATAGCTTTGCTTATTTAAAACTTAGTTTCATATTCCACAGGGTGCCTTTGAGAGAACAAAGTTACCAGTACTCCGCATAACTGGCTGGTTACCAGTACTCTGCGTAACTGGCTGGTTACCAGTACTCCGCATAACTGGCTGGTTACCAGTACTCTGCGTAACTGGCTGGTTACCAGTACTCCGCATAACTGGCTGGTTACCAGTACTCTGTGTAACTGGCTGGTTACCAGTACTCTGTGTAACTGGCTGGTTACCAGTACTCTGTGTAACTGGCTGGTTACCAGTACTCTGTGTAACTGTCTGGTT